>BMAV01009241.1:100187-228165 GCA_019973955.1 Trichonephila inaurata madagascariensis
AAAAAAAAATGGGGGTACAGATGCCTTTTTGACACGAATTTTAACGTGATAGAAACTGGGTGAACCATTGCCCCATGAAACAGAGCGGTACGATATGGAATGGCTCATAAAAGTAAAAGCAAAAATTTGGTTTTTTTCTGCACAAATTCTTATTGCTTTTGTCTTAGAATTCAAAAGATATTTGAAGCCGTGTGTTTAGATTCTCTCGATGTACAATAACTGTAAAATGCGTCGATGTACAATAAATACAGTATACTACTGTAGAACTTGGGAAAAGGTTAAAGCAGGGTATTGATCCAAAAGGCTCTCTATTGCAATCCTCAACGTTCTTATCTAGGACAAGATCCTCATTGTTAGTGGAAAACGATAAAATTTGGCACAATTGTTTTTTCTTGTTTGCCAAAGATGTGGACTAAGATAAGACTTCACTGCGATTTTCCTTATTCGAAATGTAACACAATTTCACAAAATCTCAACAAGGCAGTAATTATGTAATTGGGATTATGAATAAAAAAATACCATACATGTGCCTTTTTGACACGCATTCTAACGTGTGACGGAAACTGGGTACACCATTACACCCATGAAACAGAATGGTACGATGTGGAATGGCTCATAAAAGTTAAAGCAAAAAAATTTGGTTTTCTTCTGCAAAAATTCTTATTGCTTTTGTTTTTGCATTCAAAAGATATTTGAAGCCATGTGCGTATATTTTCCCGATGTACAATAAATGTACTGCTTCTATGTACAATAAATAAATAAAACTGTTGAATTTTGAAGGAGGTTAAAGTAGCATATCGATACAAAAAGTTTTCTATTGCCATCCACAATGTTCTTATCCAGACAAGACACTCAGAGTTAGTGGGATACAAAGAATTATAGAAGATATAATAGATTACACTTGAGCATCCTCTTTATATTCTGGACTTAGCAATTTTCGACTATTACTTATTTAAACTCCTAAAAAAAGTGTAAAAGAGAAAAATTTTTTAATCAAATAAAAAGTTAGTTGAATTTGTGCGCAATTGACTTCTTATACATCAGACATTTTTTTAATCATATAAGAATAAAAAATCCCACGATATGTTGTTAAAAATGTGTAGATTTTTAATGGATGCTATGTAGAAAAATTAGTTTTGGTAAGTAACATTTAAGAATTTTTTTAGTCTCGTTGACATATTTGATCCACCCTTTTATATGCATGGGTCAAACATTACACTCGTGAACTATACACAGATCTATTTGATAGCACCACATTTCTATCGTTTTTTCCCACCTATAATGTTTTGTGATAATGAGTTTGATTACAATCGACAACTGTTGCCATTTTCAATTGTTCCGTTAATGTGATTTCGGCCGTTATCTGTAACTTTCGGTTCCGTTTCATTATCTGGTAATTGTTCTTTCGGTGTTGAAGCGAATTTTTGAAGAACAATTTTCTCTAATTGAAGGAATGGTGTTTCTACGAGCATGCTTGTAGCAAAAGAAGATCCATATGTTATTAACATGTGTCCAAAATACATCCAAACCTGAAAGCAAAGGAAAAAATGCAAAATAACTACAAATTTCGAAAAAAAATGCCTCTGGGTTATTCATTATTTTAAAAAATTTTGGTAGATACATTATTTTCTAGTAAAAAAAAACTTTCTGGATACTCTGTAAAGAAAAATTTTCATAGTTTGTAACTGTAGTCTTCTTAGAAGAATCCATTACGAACATCAGTTCCACACGCCACGGAAATATTTCTTTCTCAAAAACTGTAGAAATATATCAAAATGTATATTGAAGAAAGATCAATTAATTCACTTTAGAATTTATTTTAAGAGTTTTTCATTGTTAAAAAATATTTAATAAAAAAGCGATAATTTTTTTTTTACAAAAAAATTATAGAATTATAAATTTTAAAAAAATAGAATTTCAAAAAAATATAAAATTTGTTTTTAGATTTAGATTAGTTATTTTAAGAGCTATAAATACCCGCATTGGTAAAATAAAGAAACCAAGTTCGTACTCTTCTGTTATTTTATATTTCTTTGCATTTATGTAAAGTATGTATTAACAAAATGCGCACAATTTCATAGGTTAAATACCAATTTCTATCCATTTAAATTCAAATGTTCAGAAGAATAAGACCATCTAAAATTCTTATTTAATCTGTCAAAAATTATGCTATGTGCATAGACACAAAATTTAAAAACAAAAATAAAAGAATTGAGGAAGTGAATATGAATCATAAATACTTCTTAGTAATTGAAACGGAATGTTCTATTTTTAGAACATACTTGCCGATTCTTAGAATTGTAAGGTATCTAATAAAACACTAAAAATAGATTAAGAATTATGAACAAATACTGGCGTTGTTAACTCTGTGCGCTAATTTAACATTATACATTTCCGCATACATTAATATGACATGTTCTTTAAATAAAACAATAATTCTTAACAATTAAGAAAAACTATTGTAGTGCGAATTAGAATGACTTCCTATCTGTTATTAATATGATAAGAATTTATATATATAACTAGAGAAATTTTGACATTCACATCATTATATGAAATTTCTCAAGTCTTCTACCAGAATATTTTAATTTATGAACATATAGTTAACCTTAAGGAATTTTTTTCTCGGATATAGATTACAGTACTTATTTATATGCGCTAAACTGCTTGCAAAGTACTAAATATTGAACGGATTTTAATATATACTACTTTAAATAGTAGTATATATTAAAATCCGTTCATATATTTAAAAAGCATTTTAATTATGGATCTAAAAATGAAAGAATTGTTAAAGCAGATGCAATTGCACCTTCAAATATAAAATTAGAAAACTGAATTTTTTCCCAATTAATATTATATATTTTTAAAAATTATTTTTAATGCATTTTGTTACATTAAAATGAATTTAATGATCTAGATTTGAGCAGGTTATTGGTACTTTAAAATATTAATATTTTGTTCACTAATTCAAAAGGGCTACAAACGTCTGCGAGCCTTTTAGCAATTAAAAAAAAAGAGCGGAAGAAAAATATTTGTTTCTTTTCCCTCATCAAACAATTAGTTTGATTGGAATTAATGTGTATACTAAAATAAATAGAAATGCATCCTTACGGCAAAGTAATGCGCAGTTTGAATCTTCATTCGAGCGTTGCCAACAGCGGATACTTGAACTATGGGATGAATGAGATATGCTGCATAAGTGAGTCTTCCTAAAGGTATCCAGCACTTCCAGCTTAATATGTAATTTACAACACCTAAATAGAAGATCATTTTAGAAAGATGAGGTGAGAGGATTTAAGGGGACACATTACGATTCAATTGACAAAAATCAGTCAAAAAATCAAATTTAATTTTTTTACCTAAATTATAATTGATATACTTTTCTATAATCTAACAAAACTTAAAAGCTCTAAATTTAAAAAACGCAGAGCTATGATAACTTTTACGTTTGTTTTTATTCACATTCCAATGGCAAATCAAAACTTTAAACTGACTCACCTCAAAAAGATAAAATAACTAGTTTATCTTCATTTAAAATGCTAAGGCTTTTTTTTTTTCAATTGAGCTAAATTGCTTTAATATTTTTCTAACTGTTACTAATAATACATGTAACAAAAGTTGGTATGCATTTTTGAATCAAAGCAATACTTATTTTTTAAAAAATAATTAAATTTAGAATTTGCACTTTTTTTAATAATTTTCAATAAGCATTCATAAAAGAAGTATTGTACGAATACCAATCATGCTATCCCAAAACCCATACCAAATTTTGTTATAGATATTTGGATGTACTTGTAATTCAGATTTTATGTGTGTACGTCAATTTTTGCAGGAGGAGTAGCAAAAATTCCCTTCATAATTTTTTTCCTTGAGAAACCAAATGGTTCACTTCCTATGAAATTTGAGCATAAAATCTGCTTTATATAATACATACACACAGTGCCGGTTTATCCATTGGGCGCTTGGGGAGGCACTCAGGGGCTCGGAAGGGCCCATATGAGCTGAGCTTAACCAGATTTTCTGGTTGTAAATATCAATCTGCCAATACCAGGGGGGCCCATTGATCTTCTGCGCCTAGGACCCAAAATGAGTTTAAATCGGCACTGCATATACATAGGTACATATTTTTAAAATCATTAAATTAAAAATTTTGTGTAAATCGTACCATATCTACTTAAATGAAATGAAAGCAGACAGGAAAAATTGTGTACAAGATCATTAATTATTTGATTATCCTTTAAAAATAGTTTTAAAATTTCACTTATGTACGAGTATAACATAAAATTAAAAATAACGGGACAATTTCCGTGTCAGTTATTTTTAGTATATTTAGAATGAAATTCCATTATTTTGCTGAATCATAACTATTTAACAAAAATTGCTTTAAGAGATATATTATGAAATCTGAGCAATTCTCTCCCCATAATTCAAAAATCTTCTTAATTTGGAAAAAAAATTTAAATCAAATTTTTTTATTTGACTATATTAAGAGATCAAAAAGTCAAATTTAGGCATCTTTCATGTTCAAATATTGGAATTGTTTCAGTAAATCTTGAAAATCTGCGCTTTTTGGAAAGAATTGTATGGCATAAATAATAAGAGTAAAACAATTCCAATTGTTTCCGTGGGAAAAACTCATTCTTCAGGCTGTAATTTGAATTTTTTTCATTCTTTCATTTCCTTTTCATTCTTTTCTTTTTCATTCTAACAGAGTAGTTTGCTAAGAGTTTTCAGAATATATATATATTAGATTCATTCGAATGAAACCCGGTCAGTGCGACTAACTTTGCATTACACGTAAGGTGGCACCACGTAACTGCGTGTATCGGTAGAGATACAAACGCAGGCGCAACGTTTGACATTTCATAGTTATTGTGTGGTTTTACGCCGAAGAGAAAATGGTCACACAAGCTATCGTCCACTACTGAACATGCAAGCGAGTAAGAAAGAACATCGAGGAGAGATTCAATTTTTAGCGGCGGAGGGAGTTGAAGGCCATGAAATGCATCGATGGATGAAGGTTGTGTGCGGTGAGTACAGTCTGTGTCGTTTAAGTGTTGTGGAATGGAGCAAAAGATTCCTTGGAAGAAGATGCTCGACCTGAACAGGCTAATCGTGTCATCACACCGGAAATGATTGCGGAAGTGAATGCTTTAGTCTTGGACAGCCGCAGAATCATCATGGACGAGATCCATCAGTTGTTGGGTATTAGCGTGGGCACCACTCACATCATAATGCATCAACACTTGAACTTTCGAAAAATTTGGGCGCAGTGGGTTCCCAACCAACTGATTGCCGAACAGTGCAATACTCGAATTGCGCTGTCTTTTAGTCACCTGCAACGTTATTATAAGGAGGAATACGGCTTTCTGTCGCAAATTGTCACTGGTGGCGAAACATGGGGTCACCGTTTTGAACCCGAAAGCAAGCGTCAGTGCAAGTAGTAGAAACGTGTGACCACCGCCTTCAAAGAAATCCAAGACTGTGGACACCAGTTCTGGTAAGGTCATGATGTCCTTCTTTTTCCCCACAAGGGCATACTGCTTATCGAGTTTCTGGAACGGGAAACCACCACCAATGTCCAACGTTATCAAGCCACATTACAGAACCTTAGACGAATCATCAAGTCGAAACGCCCAGGCATGTTATCCAATGGCGTTATTTTCCTGCATGATAAATGTGCCAACAGTTTTGGCGACTATTTTTAAATATGTGTACTATTATGTATAACTACATTTTTCAGTTAATAAAATCGTTATCATTACTTTCCGCTAGTGACCTGGTTTTATTTGAATGCCCCTTATATATATATATATACACTCATGGACAAAAAAATTAGCACACCAAGAAGGAGTCGTCAAAATGAAATGAAATTTTACATACGTAATGACAACTTTGATATAAATAAACGATTAGAAAATCAAAGAAAAAGGATCCTTTATTTCGGAGAAAAAGGCAAAAGAAAGGAGGATTTAATACCCTGTTGAACCCCCTCTATATATAGCGCAAATGCACGATGCGATACGATCGGACATTGAGGCATACAAGTTCTATATGATGTCTTGAGACATTTCGCTCTATATTTGCTGTAATCTTGCCTCTAGTTCATTCAAACTTGTAGGATGCCCAACTCGCCATCCCAAATGACCCCAGATATGCTCAATTGGACACAAATCTAGACTAGGAAGGGTAATAACAGTGCGGAGATAGTTTTGTGACACCCTTGCCGTGTGAGGCCGAGCATTGTTTTGTAGAAAAATAGCTCATGGGAGCCGTTGAATGAGTGGCAACACATGTGGTTGCGTGATATCATGCACATACCGCTGGGCTGTCATGGTGCCACAGATTAATATTAGGGGTGACCATGCATTGTAGGCAATGGCAGCCCATACCATCACACCAGATGTGGGAACGGTGTGTCGCTGTAAAACAAAGGCAGAATTGAGGCATTCACCACGGGATCTCCACACACGAACACGATTGTCATCACTGCTGAGATTAAATCTGAATTCGTCGCTAGAGACGACCTGGTTCCATTCCGCTTCAGTCCAGTTTCCTCGTGAGCGGCACCACTCCAAACGGAGGCGTCGACGGGTAGACGTCAAGGGCAGCACTTTGCGATCCCAAATGTTCTTCAGACAGGTGCCTTCGTATGGTTCGAGAAGACACAGGGGCTCCTAGTGAAGGTGCTACCTGTGCCTATATGGCAGCCGATGAAGCAGTTGGCTGTACGCGTGCATTTCTTAAGATGTGGCGGTCTTCTCGACGACTGGTCTGTCGAGGGCATCCTGAGCCTGGTCTTCGTGTAAATGTCATCTTTCCGATCCACTGGCCCCAATACCTCCTCACAACACAATCAGAGCGGCCTAATTGACGAGTTAATTGTCTAGTTGGCGACCCAGCTTCCATCATGCCGCGATGATTCTCCTCCTCTCAGACTGCGATAGCTGCTCATATTGTCTTCGAAAACGGCGTAATGGCATGTCTACTTCCGCTCTTCCTTTATAAACGATTTAGCACACTGAAGCAAGCTTTGGTTACCTGTTTCATACTCCACGGAGAACGACGCTAAACGCCCTCTACCGGCTATACGTAATGTCCAATCCCGCTGCATTTCTAATCATTTGCATAAGTCTCCGGCATGTACCTTCATGCCAAGTTTCGTTACGATCCAGCAATTATTTCTTGGTGAGCTAATTTTTTTGTCCATGAGTGTATATAACTCATAATAGTATTATGAAATATTTAATTAAGAGAAGCGAAAGATTGGCAGACCACCCAAATCTGGTTTAACCCCACTAAAAGCAGTTCTCAGCCTGCTGTGGGTTTAGTTTTTTCCTTTCCATTTTAGATTTTTTCGGCATTTCTGCTCCTCGAGTTCTTTCTATAATTGAATAGGGGGATTTTGGTACTTATTTCCGATAATATTATTCTGTATATAAGTACATGCATGAAAATTATTCTAAACTTTTTTTCACTTTATTAAAGAGTTATAATAAAGCAAAAAAAAAATGTCACAGAATATCCTTTTAAAAATTGTTTTACTTCTTCAAATCTGAAGAATGTTGCCTCTATTGAATAAAAAAAATATTATTTTTCACTTGAAAATTGAGTTTTTTAAATAAAAGTACAGTGTATATTTATAACTGACAAAAAAAAAAAAAAAAAAAAAAAAAATTTTATATTTTTTTTTTTAATAAAAATAAAAATAAAAAAAAAAAAAAATTTTCTTATTTTTTTTTTTACATTCACGTATCACTTAATGTAATATAAGCAGTAGTTTTGATAATATGATTTTTTTAAAATCGGGTTCATCTTTTGTGAAAAGAAATGTAAAAGAAACTATTTTGTCTAGATATATGTGAACAGATAAATTTTAAATGATAAAAGATTGAAATGTATAAGAAATATGAATATATCTTTTTTTAAAAAATAGCTATTTTGCATGTACATAGTATTGAAACTTTCATATCTTAATTGTTTTAACTGAGGCTTTGCTATATTAAATTTGTTCTGCATGATTTACTGTGTGGCCTTCACGGTAAAATGTACGAGCAAGCAAGGAACCTTGTTTCATCTCACTGGGCAATTCTTGTCTGACGGTTTCACGAGTAATTTCCTTCATATTATATAATTTTGTTTGTAGCTTAAACTTATGCTATCTTTGTACTTTTATTCTCTTTGTTCTTTCTGAATTCTGATGATAGGGTAATATATTTTTATATATAAAGAACCTCGTAATTGGTAGACATGGTCGTGGCCAAATCTTTTAATGCAAGAGCAATGTTTGTTTTTCTTCTTTTTTTTTTATCACGATTCATTTTTCCTCGGCATTTTTTTTTTTTTTTAAACTTTGAGCAGGTGAGATATTAAAGCTGAAAAATATTTTTCAAAGATCGTGATTTTTACATCAATTTCGTATGATATTTTTCTAACAACTTTTTATATGCGTTCTTTTTTTATATGCTGAATAAGTAATTTATAAACAGGAATTATGGAAAATATATCCTTTTTTTTATATTGATACAATATTCTGTGTTTCAAAAGGATCATCTGAAGTACCTGTTTGGGGAAGCGAAGAGAGCATGCAAATAGCTAAATAAATATGTGGATATAAACCAATTGAAAATTACGCACTACACATACATAAATTAAAATAAATAAATGAATACTATTTTTAAAAACTTATTCTGCGCTTAAAGTTTGAAGTGTATCACTAGGTATAAGGGAGAGAGAGAGAGAGAGAGAGAAGTTAACATTATATAAATTTTCAAGTAACTCATTTGCTCACAAACTTCTTTTTCTATTGCTTTAAAACGTTCAGAAACGTATTTCAATATTTATATTACTCTCTGCACACAGTAAAAATCTTTTTTGTGACCACCTATTAAAATGTTTTATATTAATGTTGAACATAAATTTCACTAGAATTACAACATATTAGCATATTTTTATGAAGTAAAAAGTATTTTTAATAGAATAAAGTTATTTTACTTATCTATGAACAGGGGATGACAGATTTACATGGACACCTCTTTGATATGACACACTTTTGTAAAACAATTGTATTTGTTCCTAACAGTAAAGCACGCCCTAACGAATTTTTCTACTTTGAACAATAATCTTTTTAAATTGTATACTGTATACGTTATAGGCTTGATTAAAAAAAAATCCAATCCGTAAATGCTTAGAATTTCCACAAAATTGGTGTTATACCGGTAACATATATAGATCTCCGGTAGGGGGAGGGGAACTACATTTTAAAAAGCACGTTGGCGAAAAGGCCAAGACGTAACTTTTATGGCAAAAATTAAATATATGTTGGCCTATGGGGGCAGGACCCTCAAACCCCACCCTTGCGCTCGCCATTGTGTTATACCATGCACTAAAGTTTTACAAGTAAATACTCATTTCTGTATTTTTATCTCTTTTCTTAACTTTATAAAAAAAATTCAAATATTAAGTTTCTTTCAACCTAGTGATTTTTCTTAACAGTTCCACGATAATGAAGGATTACTAAAAAACAATTAATTAATGAACCCCATTTTTAAAAAAATATGTTGTGGCAAATACATGACTAGACGTATTTACGTTCAACCAAATATATTTTCATTCTAAATTTTTCAGAAATTATTACCTCCTTGCCCGTTAGCACAGTTCACAACAACCCAAGCAACTCCAAGAGTCCAAACCACTCGATGTAGACTACTGTAGAGCATGGTCTCTACCAACTCCGGATCGCGGCCAGTATTCCATTCGTAGACTCCGTACAGAACAGCCAAGTTACAAGCAACTGCACAGCACCAACCTATGATACGTGTGGGCTAAAGTAGAAATTAAAAATTAGGTACATTGTATAAATTTTTATACGAATTTCAATGCATGATTAATACGATTTGTGTTCATTGAATTCTTTCATTATATTTTGATACGTCGTTTTTTTTTCAAGTGCTAAATAAATTGAATGATCTCACTAGCATTGTAAACGTTATTTATCTCTAGGAACCTAGTCGTCTAGGAACCTATTTGCTGTCGCATGGTCTTTTTTTTACGATTACAGCAAGTGTATTAACTTTCAGTTTTATTTTAAAATCGATTGCTTTAAAAAAGTTAAGACAGAAATAATAGACACAAAAAAACACACATGCAAAAAAAACCTCCCTCTGAGAAAATATTAACAAAATAATATTCTTTATAAAATAACAAAGAAGGTATGTTATCCTATATTCACGCCTTTTATGTATATGATCTTACCATTTCATTAACGGGTTCACTATAGTTTAATCATTACTCTTATATTAAAGCAGCATAAAGAGTATTTCACAATGTACACATAATTTTAAATCGTTTCTAGCAACGAGGAGTGGCAGCGATAACCTTGTGGTCATGGTCACGAACTCTCGTGGCTGGCGATGTTGAGTCGCAGTTTTGAGTCCCGATTGCACTGAAGATCTGCCGTGTACAGAAGACTAATGAATGTTACATCAGCTAAAGGTTATAAAACTCTTTCCTTTGGCGTGATGTGGAATTTTTGTAAAGTGGGTGCCAGCTCAAGTGTCATCTTCTTCACTTAGTCTTGATTCAAAATTTTGAGGTCTATCGCTAGCAGACTTCGTGTTGCTTCAGAGTGTGACGTAAATAAAACCAAATCTGGCATTGATGAATACATTTGCGAAGTATTTATGTGTTATAATCTAGTGGCATAACATACACCCACGCATCGTGGGGGTCCCGGGATCTTAGGGGGCCCAGGATTTGACGCAAATACGTACCCTCTGTAAGATTCAGCTTGGAGCCCAACCCTGACCTTGAAGGGGGGCTCTAATATTCTCCTTTACGCCACTGGTGAATTAGTTTGGATACGGAATGCCATCTCAGATGTTGTTCTCGTCAGTGGACTGCAGCTCAAAATTTCAAAATCCTCCTTCTTTCTTCCGAATGTGATTCTAATATACATGCAATCAACTCTATAAATCCAATAATGTTTCCGCTGAGATTTCAGCATAGTAGATTTAGTTAATTTATATAAGGACTCATACTGGATTGGAAACTACGATCTTTTATCTACCGAGTTTTAATTTTGCTCTCAGGCTGCCATTACTTGTTGGAGAAAAATTATATTTATTGACAATTTTACATTTCACAATTATTTCAAATGAAACTAGAAGTAAATTTATGGGGAAAAGTAAATAGGGAAGAATATATTTACATACCTCAATGCTAAAATTCTTGTATTATAAATAAAAAAAAATTTACTCTGAGTATGATACACATTAAACAATGAAGTGTTATCCTTTTTTTGAGTAAAAAACTGGATTTACTTTTGTTTGCATCATAACAAGGAAACTGATAAAAAATTATTTTCTTACCAATGATAGCTTCATATCTGGTTTCGTAGCTAATAAATATCCAATTATAAGACCAATGCAGTATGGGCCAGCATGAGAGTAGGGTTTGAAATAAGCGTTCGCCCAGTATGCGATTCTTTGTCTGCGAGAAGAAAAAATGACTTTCTATAGTCATGTAACTAACATTTAACTAGATAGATAATTATTTCCATATTAATGCATAATTTTGGAAATAATATTTACGTAATCATGTGCATCTAAGTCGCACTATTTTTCCAGTGTTAATGCTACTGAAAATCGGGTGCGGCTTATAATCAAAGGCGAAACATTTGTTGGATAGGGGAAAGCCCATTCTAGCCACTTGCATCTATGACTAATCCCATTCCGCAGTTTACCTCAACTATTCAGCCTATCTTAAACATCGTTGTCTGCTAGTGCTTAGGAAATGTTTTTGTATAAGCTTTCTTTCAACCACCTAAACATCAAAGATATCGGTAATAGAATCAAGACGAGTTCACCATGACCCAAGTATGAAAAGGGAGGCAATTTTTTATGCACCAAAAAACCGAAGCAGAGTAGTGGCCACTGAAAATTTGACACGGATGAAACAACTTTACGTCGATGGCGTAGACAAAATGATACAATTTTTGCTTGTAAGTGTTTAACAGTCTTTAATAATCCTTTTACATTCTTTATTAGTACATTCTTTGAAAAAAATGTTGCATAACAAATGCACTGAATGGCATGGAAAACGACACCGTGTGGGAAAATGGGGACGCCGACATCAATTCGGAAGTCAGCTGTGACAATGTGAGTGATGAATCATTTTCGAAACATGATACTGACGGTTAGAGTAATTTTTGGCTTATGTATGTATTTGAAAGTTCTTAATACTGGTGAAATAAATGAATTATTAACTTTTTATTATTTCTCATTAATTTTTTTTTTAATTTCTGAAGTATCAAGTATTGATGAACCTTTTACAGAATTTTTTTTTATTATTTTATTTTAAAATCGTGTAGAGAATTGGGGGTGTGGCTTAGAATCGATGACAACATTTTTTAACAAAAATATTTTGAGAATTTGGGGTGCGGTGTAGAAACGGTAGTGACTTAGAGATTTGAGTAAATACGGTAATTACAAAAATAAATATTTTGTTACAAATAATTAATCTAAAAATTTTGCTCCTAGAAGAAAGAAAAATAGATTTTGATTTTTAAATTTTTATAAAATTTCTGACTTTACCCCATAAGATAACACTTCACAACAGATGGCCTTTCATGCATAAAAAAATAATTTGTCGACGCGAAATAAAAACTGTTATGTGAAAAGGAAACCGGAAACATCCTTTTTAGGAGTAGTATTTAGGTTTATATAAACGTCTCTGATCGAATATGAAATGCATAAATGTGTTTACCTAAAGACAGATTGCTATTTACAGTTATCTCTAGTATCGTAACAAAAACGTGATTACTTACTATGATTGACTTTAGAAAAAAATTTTACGATGATGATTTCTCACAATATTGAGAGAGCAAATTTAAATAGTAAATGTAGCATATTACAAAGACACATGGACGATAACTCTACATCAAAAACTGTACTGAATAAAAAGTCTGAATAAATTACATTAATATAAAATTACAATTCTCTAAGTATTAAATAAAATTTTTAAATAAAAAATCAATTTTATTTTACTCTAATGGTGCTTCATAATGATTTTCCCATAAGAAATTATTTGATGTAAAATCTTGGTGAGATTTTCGTGTCATTTGTATTATTGAACAAAATATTTGAAATGTTAATAAAATGCTTACTCATGATCTGGATGAACGAATAGCATCGTCGGAGGGTAGTCGTAAATATAAGTCATTGCCCCTGTGCCAATGATTGATGCCAAAGTACCTGCTACAGCTATACTTAGGCCAATTTTTGGATATCTAAGAAAATGGAAAAAGGCATTTTTTGATACATTCTAATGATTATAATATCCGTATATTTCTGAATATGAGGTGAGAGGAATTTCTCCTTCAAAAATGTGCCCCAAACTCGAAACCTATGTATAATCTGAATTGCAAACAAACGTCTCCATAAGGGTGAAAATGTTCTCAAACGGGGAAATATTTTCCAATCAAATTGCTTTAAAGTAAAACGCCAGCCGTTAACGACAATGGTTTTATTTCCGGTTCTTTTGCTGTTTTACATTGAACACTGTCTGTGCCAATTATACTTCTTGCGCCATTTTTACGCATGGGAAACGAGCTGGAAGAGTTTACATACGGCACGTAATAGTCTACCTATGTTTCGTTCCCCAGAGGAAAAATTACTGAATGATTTTCATATGCATTCAGAAATCCCAATGATCAAATGCGAAATTGACGAACTATTCAAAAACTGTGTGATTCAGACATCGACTTTAAAGGATTTATTTAGGAAACATCGAAAGAGAATTTAATTATTTATTAAAATCGCTCGCGAATGGTTGGCAGAAACCTTTTTTAAAAAAAAAGAAAAGAAAAAAGAAAAAACTGTGTTTCCTAAATTATGGGTTTTTTTTGAGATTACCGGATCCGTATGTACTCTGACTTTAGCTTTAAGAAAGTTCCAAAAATTCTCAGCTTATACATCGAAATTTTCGGTATGTATTCTCATTGATTTCTAATATTTTTTATTTATACAAAGTTTTTTAATTTAATGTTTAAAAAAACTTCTTAAATAATAAAACAAAATAAAATGTTAATTCTGTCAAATGAATCAACTAAATTTAAATTCTCTTTTTTTAAAAAAGAAAAGAAAGAAAAGTTTTAATAAACACTGTAAGAAATAAAAGTTCTTTTTATTTTTTGCTTTGAACTAGAAATTTGGAAACAATTATGCTTGCAAAGAAAAAAATTGAATGTCTTTGATTTCGTACATCTGAATTTTTTTAACTTTTAATAGAAATTTTAGAAGCTGATGCTGCCATCTGTCGTTAATTAGTGACAGTAATTATTTCAAATCAGTTTTCAATTATCATTTTGAATCAATTCATTCATTACCGATTTGAGTTATTGTATAGTATTAAATCTAAATATTATTTGCTATTTATATCAATTTAACAATTTTTTTTATTATATTGAAAAAAAATAAAACAAAATTAAAATACCATTCATTGCGCTTTTGACTCTTATGCAAAGTAATATATATTATTTTCAAGATGTGATTAGCTATGACAAATATTACAATATATATATATATATATATATATATATATAAGATAATACGTCAAAATAAATACAAATTTAATAAACTAAGTACATAATAAGGGATTTCTGAGCGGCGTATTTTTAATAAAACTAAATTTAGTTTCGAATCTTCATATAAAAAATAAATAAATAATATAAATAAAGATATATTTACATATTAAGTAAAAAGTCGTAAAAACAGTACGTGTCTGGAAAATTACTGTTAAATATACATTAAATCTGTCTTGTCATAAAACCAATATAAAATTAATACTTCAGTTAAAAGAAAAATATGCATAAAAAATGTTATTGCGTAAAAATGATTCACGTTAAGAATTTCAAATATTTTATACGATTTTAATTTTATAAATTTTTCTTTGCGTAAAAGATTTTGAGTTTTAGTTAGAAAATAAGAAAAAATTCTAATATTTTGAATTCACCACAAAGACAGACATACATTAACAATTTTGATATATTCTTTAACATACATATCTAAATTTAAATTTTGATTTAAAAAAATTTATTTTAAAAAGCAGAACTATCCCCAAAAAATTCCCTTTAAAAAATAAATTTTTAAAAAAGCCTTTTTATATAAACATTAGCATCTTTTTTTGAACGTTTTAAGTTTTTTTAAATAAAATGCATTTTAAAGTGTTTCGAATTTAACTTCAAATGTGTAAATAATAATAATAATAATATTAATAATAATGCACAATACACGTACATCATTTATATGTTTTTATATAAGAACTAAATTACCGTAAAATAGGCAATAAAACAGTTAAAGCAGCAATGTATAACTGCACATCACAGGATATGTACCAGCTTTGAGGTAGACACTAAAATAAGAAAAAAGATTAAAATAAAATGAATACGATATTTATTTTAGAGGATTTCATTTGTTTTATGAAAAATTAGAATACACAAAATCTCAACAATATTGAAATAAATATAGGAAGGTATTTTCAATTTTCATTCTGCGTATATTTAGAGAAAGTGATAAGAAACTAGCTACTTCAATTATTTCAAAAAAGATGTTAAAAAGCATTTTCAAAGTTTTTTGCAATGTTTTCCCAAATTTTTAGGGGGTATGTTCATTGGGGAAAGAACTTTCTGCTAGTTGAGCTCAAGGTCAGTAATAAAAGAATGAATTGTCTTTTTGAAATCAAAATGTTCCCTCTACTTTTAAAAAATTCATTCTTTTATGCGCATAGTAAATAAAGTGCGCAGCCTTTAATTTTTTTTTCTGAAGTAGAAACGCAAAATTAATTGCAACTAAATTTTATTATTTCCCCTCAAATTAAATTAGGTAAATTTAGGAATATTTGCTATATATACATATTTCGTTACGAGTTCTTGAAGTATTTAAAGTTCAATCGATTCATTTTTAAAATTTGCATGATAATTTTTTCTCTGAATTTTCCAAAATTTAATACATTTTTAACCTACGATACCAAAACAAATAACTGTTTTTTATTTTATTTTTTTATTTATATAAAAAGTTAATGAAATTAAAATAGGTATTTATGTCTTGAAACTAACTTAAATTGCAATTTTTTATGTAACAATTTTCAGACATATTTTTATAAGGTGTTTTTATAGAGGTTTCACCCATTTTTTTAATTGAAATGAATTTGGCAGGCCAAAATTTTAGCAGATAATTACTCCATTCTATCCCAAAATTTAGATTTTTGCTTTTCCAATTCAAAAAAGGCGGGGTTTGGGGAAAGTAAATAGTTCATTAGATCTTCTTTTAATGAGATGCCTTTCTAGAACATTGGAAGACATTTTAAAAAGGGAAACCCCTTTTACGTTTCCCAAACCTGATTTTGCAAAAGCTTTCCGGAAAATGGATAATATCTACGATATTTATGTCACTTAGATTAGAGAATGTATATAATATTTTTTTAAGAATGTTTTTTTAAAAAAAATTTAATGACATATTATTTTGACAAAAATGAACATAGAATGACCTTTTTCAAAATATTTTTTTTGTGAAAAATCTTCTTTTAAATAATATTTTTCCTGTCTATAGCTCTGTACAGAGGTCAACTTTGAAATATATAATGGGAAGGGGTTTATCCATGTTTTACGACAAAAAAGGGGAAAAATTTTAAAAAAAAAACCCCGATAATTATTTCAAATAGTTGTAACTCTGAAAATAATGAATTTTCAAACATCATAGTTGAGCCTCTTAAGGGGTTTCCGGCTATATGCGGGAAAAAATATTATTATCATAAAATTTTTTCCGAAAAGGGAAACATTTTAAAAAAGGTTTTTCAAGTTAATTCTTCCGAAATATTGTATTTAAATCTTTTTTTTTAAATGCCCTTTAAAAAATTTTATACATGTATTCTAATCAAATGACACTAAATATCAGGAAAATTATCCATTTATGCTCTGTTTTAAAATCACGGTTCCAAACGTAGTCGGATACCTTAAAAGAACAGGTTGAAAATAAGTAAGATAGTTTCCCCTTTATCCTTCCTGTTTTGCCTTTCGGTCAAGTTGATGAGAATAAAGGAAAGTGAAAACAGTCGTCAAGGGCAGTTAACGCATTTACAAAAAACTGTTTAAAAAAAATTAAGGCAGGGGCGTTTGCTTTTGAGGCCCTGGGCCCCTTCGCAAAAGTAGGCTCTGGCTACGATCCTTAAAAGTAGACAGTATATAGCATTCGTTGTCAAACATTCAAACAAACAGTGACCCGAAACAAATAAATGTGCCTGATTTACAAAACCAAAGGCGACCAACCCAAACTGAAGAGCCCTTTTTAGGGGAGGGCCTAGGGCCCATACATGGACGACGGTCAACACATGTAAGTTGACATATCGTCCAAAATTCTCCATTTTGGGCAAAAACTGGAAATAAATTTTACCGTTGAGATTATTCGTTTTGATCATAACGCTGAAACGAGGAAAAAAGGGCCCCCCATTACGGCCAAAGGCCCCGGGGGGCCGGGGCAGTTTGGGCCATGCCTTAAGACGTCCCTGTATTAAGGTGATATCAAGTCTTGAATACATCACGGTCAAAAGGGGGGGGAACAAACTGCCGTTTCCCCTTCTATTCAAAATCCTGCAAAATTTGGGCCCCGTAGCAAAAGAATATAAGGTATAAATTAAATCTCTCCAAAAAGTGTCATTTCTTTTTACCTCTAATTAAAACGGAAAAAACTATCGAGGAGTTTTGTCTCTAAAAGGCTTTGAATCATTAAGGGGACATTCGTATATTAAATATTCGTATATTATATCAAAATGAATTAAAAGTAGAATAAAATAAATTTTGAACATTCAAATCCACAGAAGAATTATCATTGTTTCAATATTCTCACTGGATAGAGCAGTACTTTTGATCCCGTCAATAATTTAAAACATAGCTATATTTTACTGACGTGTTAAAATAGGGGTTTTGTCCTTTAACGCTCGAGGGTCATATCAATAAATCCCAATCCCCCACATCAAAATTTTACAATCATCCACGGGCTACACGACTGTCACAAAAATGTAGTCAAGAAGTTTAAATAAAAAGGAAGGTTTGTTTCATGAGTCTACAAGTGGTTCTAAGGGAAGAGATGATGTTACAGATTTTTCCACATATATATATATATATATATATGGAAGTAGAATTACTTTAGAAACTTTATAAGCAGCATTCGTTTCATTTGTATTATTCAATTCAATTAAATACGGTTGGAACAAATTAATCGGATGCATTTTGAAATCCATAACTATATTACTCCTTGTATAAGAACTCCCAATTTAAATACAAAAGAGGCAAATGTAAAAGTGGAATGAAAACAATAAGAGACTTAAATACATACATAGTCAACTAGTGTTTTGAAAAAAACACTCACTAAATGATCAGCATTGACAAAATTATTAATGAAGAGTAAGTTGATCCACCAGTTCTTGTAGCAATCATCAACAAAGCCTCCAATGGTGTCGTAGTATATTGGACCCGATCCCAAAATAGGCCAAATAGATAAATAAGGATTACAATTATGTACACAGGATATAACCTAGCAGAGAAAAAAAGAACATTATTCGAAATAAATAGATCATGCACCATTTATCAATTAAAATAATGAGAATTTCAATCTATTTTGAACGTATTCTAATACAATAAATTAAGAAAAAAGGGTAATTAATTACAAAATCAAAAGGATAGTTAAAATTATACGTAAATATTAAAAATGTTTTTTTCTTTTCCTGCTGATCATAAGTTTCAATTCTGATAAAATGAATGACATTTAAATTTAATCCAAAACACAAAGGAAATAAAGACAATTTAAATACCAACCTAAATAAACGATGTATTAAATAAACAGGAACATTGAAAGGTTTTTTGGTCTCTCTGATTACCTTGACAGTAACATAACACACAAGAAGACCCCTATAAAGAAATACATGAAAATACTGAATAAAATTATGATTTATAATAAATTTACATAATTTAGTACAAAATGTTTGATGTAGAAAGTTCAATTAAAAATGGGTTGCTGGAAAAACTAAAATTTTATTTTTGGCTCACAGAAAATGTATGTTTTTTATCACCAATATTTTAAAAAAGTAATTTTGTGGTCAGAAAATAAAAATAAACTGGAACTGTTATTTATTAAACATAACATTTTTCAAAATAATTAATAATAAAGTTTTAGGTAGGATACCCTGAATTAAATGCATATGACTTAAAATATGCGGGGCATACCACTTTCAAAACGTAAACTGCAATCGGTATCGGGATAACTATGGTCGTATTTAAATTTACCTAATAATTAGAGATATTTTAAGAGAATTTTATAAATCATTTTCTCAAAACAAATTATTATAGAAATAGTATCCATACAATTAAAAATAATTTTGTTAGAATTGCAAAGTCTGTGTACCATAATTTTTTAAATTATAAATATTACTTAATATTTATTTACAACTGATCATGACCCAAACGTCTATAAATCATTTTTAACCATTAAATTTTAAAGTGTATCATCCTAGTTCTTCATGAAATGCTTTGAATTTTTCCCCTTTATTTAAATGAATCGAATTTATGTATGCAGCTTTTCACAAAAATAAGCAGCTTCGATGAGAAAAAGATTTGATAATTTTACCCGATGAAAAAGAACGTATCCACAGCTACCGAAGCATTGACAATAGCTTGGAAGAAAAATTCCTTCTGAATAATAGTTGCTTTCCGCAATCCACCTGTTAAGATAGTTAAGATATAAGCCCATTAACATAACATAATGTATTTATACTTACATAACAAAAAGTAGAGGAAATTATATGTGTGTTGATTCTGTGTGAATGCTAAATTTGACTATTGTATTATGATCATGAATAGTTGGCTAGTTTTGTTATGCTGATGTGGCCGTGGTAGTCTAGTGATCATGGGCACGAACTCGTGGCGGGGGTGTTGTCGAGCCGCGGGCTCGTGTTTTGATGATTCTTAAGACCCACGATGTATAGGGGCTGATGTACATTAGATCTGTAATGGCTTAGAGTCATGTGATGTTGGGAAGAGGAGGATGTTGTTTTAATGGTGCCGTCCTCACCACTTGACCACGGTTGAAAATTACGATGTCCATCGCCAATGACTTTCGAGTTACTTTTGATAAGTACTCCCTCCCTTGTTATGCTCTGATTGTATTCAATTCTTCATTTAATATTCACTTGGAATGAACTGATTTTGTAACGATTAGCAATATTCGTAATTTAGTAAACTGGGAAAGAAGTATTAATTTATATCAACTGTGCTCACAGGCAATATTTGAAATGAAATTTTGTGTGCATTTTTAACATAAAGGTATTTTGTAGATATATGTTTCTTTTCAAATGATTCTCAGCGTAATAATGTTGTGTAATGTATGAGTTAACTGTATTCATACCAAGTAATCTGTAGAACAAAACATGATATAAACTGAAAAAGATATTTTTAAATTTCTTTGGCATATGCGTTTATAACAGAATTTTCTTTTGAACCAGAAGTCTAATCGATTTATTCTTTATTTCCATGTTGATTTATTTGATTTATTTCACAGTATAATTTTTAATATCTTATACATTAAAATAAATACGTTTCTCAAGAGTAATTTATAGAATCAGATATTATTAAAGGTCTCATTTCAATAGAATAGACTAGGAAATGTGCTGAAATCCGGACATTTGGTAGAGATATGTCTGCTTGCTGTTTAATGTGATTCCACCGCACCTCCCCAGAAGATATTTTTTTGTAAAAATGTTTTGAAAATAATTTTGACACTTATTCGACCAATTCATATTCTGATTTAGAAAATTGAGAAGTTTAATACATAAATTGTTTTGATCCCAATCA
Organism: Trichonephila inaurata madagascariensis; assembly: GCA_019973955.1. Classification (NCBI taxonomy): domain Eukaryota; kingdom Metazoa; phylum Arthropoda; class Arachnida; order Araneae; family Nephilidae; genus Trichonephila; species Trichonephila inaurata. Next base: position 121,087 of record BMAV01009241.1, read on the forward strand.
ATAAGTATTAAATCTGTCTTATTTTGTGTATTCGAAACTATTCATGTATTTATATCTTGAATTGCATTTCTGCTTACACAAGGTCCACATCTACATAGAATATATAGATATAAATACCCAAAAAATCAACCAAAATAGTGTTAAATAAAGGTTTGTTTTTTTACTTTGTCATTGTCAAAAAACTTTTGAAACATTTTCTTGATTTAACTATCTTCCTAGCCGTGATAAGGTACGGTCCCAGGACTTCGGTCTTAGAGGGAGCCATGTCTCGCTTTCGACTCAGAATCAATAAGATTATGATCCGAATAATCTTAATCGTCAAATGTTATTTACGGACAAATTCTCCGAAAAAGAGATATTTCAAATTATATGCCAACTGGCAACAGTAGCAAACTGCATTATAATGTCATATCCATCATCCATGTCAGTTTGTGTCTAGGTTTGTGAGTCACGCACATTTATTTGTTATGGGGTACCGTTTATACGTGTGCTATGTACTAGCTACTTCGAATGATCACAAAGGGGGCCCAGTTTGTCACAGGAATCCAGGGTTTCAAGAAGGCTTAAGACGTCACTGATATAAATAGCTTTATGTTGTTGTTGTAGAAGATGATGTAGTCAGAAGGAGGCCCACGAAATTCATCGTGGCAAGGGGCTAGAAGTACGCTTGTCGTTGGCTTAGGCCTTGAGCACCATACAGGTGACAGTACGAATTATCTCGGCAAAATTCTCCGAAGGGACGATAGATGGCGATACCGCCTATCTCCACCTCCGCAATTTTGGCATGGAACTGAAGGGGAGGGAAATATTCTCCAGTCCCCTGAACTCGTGATTCAACCCACAAGACTTTCGCACCCACTGATTTAACGAGCTCGTACTCGGTGGGTATTTGGTGGCCTTGGGCATCGAACCCAGGCCTTCCGGTCTGGAGTCCGATGCTCTAACCACTAGGCTACCCACGGCCCGAAATAGCTTTATATTATCACGAATCAAATTTTGTGTTGTATTTTCAGTGAAATACGTTTAACAGGAAAACGCTCAAGACGATACATCGGTTAACTCGAAATAATACAACGGTCCCGATAAACTACTATGTATTTTCATGCATTTTTATTTACAACACGAAACGGAAACCACTTAACACCAGAAGATTTCTCTTCTGGGAATGAATGAAACACGGAAAATCGCAGGCGGGTATAAGAGGGGTCTGAAATAAAAGAGGGGTTTCACATGTTTCGTAGTAAGGAGGCTAACTTGGTTTTGAAATACCCTCCCCTGAAATAGCATGTGACACGAGCCAATTTTGTTTATCTGAGTTACTTTCACCCTCCTCCCCTTCAAACGCTACACAAAAGCATCTCATCTCTCATCATTTGGGTTTGGAGTTCAGTCACGAGTACATCGTAATGTGAGTAAATATCAGTGAGTTTGGTTCGCGTTTTTTTTTTTTTTTTTTTTCCTTCTATTTTTAGAAGATTTGATACTAAAAAAGACAACGCAAAGAAAAATATCAGATTATTTCCCGAAAAAATAAATGTATTTTTTCAAGAAACTTGAAAATTTTGTATTAAATTTAGGTAAATTCTTGTGAATGTTTTTGTTTCATTGATTTTTATTAAATACATGCATGTACACATATCCGTGTAAATAAAATGTACTCTAATAAACTTAATTTTGTTGAATATAGGGTTTTTTCCTACTATATTCTTTTAACACGGAAAAATATTTCAGTCCCCTCAGTTTCGTATTAAACGATTTTCACTGTATTTACAAAATGATATTTTTTAAGTACAGAAGCATGGAATTTCTATAACTCTAATTATAAATAATATGTAAATATGATGACGAATTCACTAAAAAGCGAACTTTCTATGTTATGTCTTTCCATGAAAATTTCATAAAATACTATTTTTAATATCGAACAAATATAAGTTATACTTTTCACCTTATAGATCGAAAACAATACTTACGAAAGAGTACAAAATTAATGTTCAGGTACGTATGTCCAAGAATGATCCATGACATCGAAAGAAAGCGAAATCCATGCAAACAGCTCAGTTTTTTGGATGAAGTTTTTGTATTCACAAACTTTTTGAAGTTAGAAATTAACGAGAAACAAACAAGTAACTGTACAGGTAAACCTAAAACATATCATAATGAATTTAAAATTAATATTGACATTTGTAAGGTAAGTATAAACAATTTCATAAAGCTTATACTCGTGAATGAAAACAATTCGCATTAATTAGTAAAATACTCAGGAATTTTTAATTTAACTCAAATCTAGGATTAAACGTTTATAGGTAACTTACTGGTAATTTTTTTGTCAGCGCAATAATGATACATCTCAATTAAAGTACCAATCAGCATGAGGAATCCAAAAAAGCACAGAACAGTCCTGAATTGAAAAAAAAGTCAATTAATAAATATTTTTTTAGGTTTCAGGATAATTAACCCTCCAAGCGGTCTGCACGTAAAATTCCGCCATTCCAGAGATGCTTTTTCTGCCTTCAAGCAAGATTCCCAAAAGCGGCCGAGCCGCATTCATAAAAATACGGCTCAACCGCTTTTGAGAACCCCACCTGAAAGCAAAAAAATATGTGCGGTGCATTTTTGAAGCATCTCCAGAATGGCAAGACTTTAAGTGCAGACCGCTTAGAGGGTTAAATAATATATTACATATCATTTTATGACGAAAAATTGATTTTTTTAATCTAACTATTAAATTTAGAAGTACTTCCATTTAAAAGAAGCTATTTTGAAAGATGAAGGATAGGGAGGGATAAAGTAATTTCAAATATCTAATTAACACTGAAAATTGAAATTATTTCAATTGCATTAAATATCGATGTGCAAATGTTTCTAAAAGAGTTTAAACATTTCACTAACTTCTTGCTTTTGTTTTGTACCTTACTTAAAAATAAAATTTTGTGAATTTATATATTTCAAATATATTTTTACTTATATTTTTAGTATACATTCTAGATTCTTTGTGTTCATCAGTTGTTAATTCTTTGTGGTAGAGTATATTATGATCCAAAACAACCAATATTCTTGGATTTGGAACAAGGAATTCAAAAGATCGGACACCCCTGATCTAAACTCACTTGAATAAATAATAATAATGTGAACCCATTATAAATATTTTTTTATGTAAGAAATTTCATTCTTGATTCTCGTTACTTAAATAAACGAATTAAAATTCCTTAGAAAGATTTAAAGCTTCTTTCATTATATTAATTACAAATTAAATGGAAATATCCAGTTTCAATAAGACAATTATAAAACAGAAATCTAAGGAAAAAATTATTTTTCTTAGAAATAAATGTATAGATATTTGTTGAAGCCCCGAAGAAGACTTCAACAAATATTAACTTCAATAATTAATCTTTAAGCTAGAATCTATATGTGTGATCACACAAAAATCAAAATTTCATGTAATTAGCTTGTAAACTTATAGAAGAAAGCTATTTGTGAAAATATACTGTACATTTCTTTCAATTTATCACGATATATAATTTGGAGCTTAAAATTACATTAAAGGTAACAAAAGGTGAGGGGCTCGCTCTTATTCTAAATTGCTTAATTTTGTAAGGAGGTTTTTATTCTACATTGTACTTAATGTAATTCTTCCAACGAGATCTTATTCATTTTCTAAAGTTATTTACAGAAACGCGTTAAGAGCTAAAATAAATTTAACTTTCTTGTTTAATATTTAACCGCTTTTGAGGACAAAGTCAAAAAAGCGATAGATGTGAATTTCGTTACTATCTAACGAGGAATACCCACAAACTCTGTGTAGGTCAGTCAGAACTAAGTAGAGCATTGATCTTCTCGTAAATATTCAATTGCAATTTGTGACGGGCTCACGCGCCTTTTCTTTAACATGACCTCTGGGTTCTTTGGGGGCCAAGATTAATGGCAACTCTTTTCCAACCAAAACCCAAGAAGAGAAATGTGAAAAAGAAATACAAATAAGATAGCTTTTAAATAACAGAAGTTTCAATAAGTCGTATGGCAATTTGGGGAATGTTATGTGTGAAAGTGATACAAGCGTGAGTTGACAGCCAATTGAAGTTACCTTGAAGATCAAGCCATTAGGTCAAGGTGCATACCATTGCACGCGCGCCCAGACGCCTCTTCATAAGATTGTAGCTACAATCAAATTAAGGTAGGATTGACTATTCGATATTAGGACGTAATATTATTAGAAGCGAGATTAGGTGGATTATATATTGATGGTGGTCCAAGTTACGCGATTCGGTATAACTATATTATTGTGTGTTTGTTCATAGTAGATTCTCGCATAAATAATATTAACTAAATTGTTAGACACTTAAGTTTAATTCTTAATAAAGTCATATTAAGAATTTAAAAATGTCTATTCCTTTTGTAAACCCTACACCTCTAGCTCACGCGGATAATCAAAGAAATGGTCACCTTAGGGGGGCGGTTTCACAAATTTAGGAAATCTTACTTTTTTGAATTAAGTGATTAAATTATTCTTTTTACTTTAATCCGCTCTTATTTCCCCGTTGAGAACAGTTCTATGAGTAATCCTTCCATTTGAGGTTTTTTTTATTGTCTTTATGAATCTGGCTCTTGTATTCTACATTAAATAAACTATTCCAAATAGGGTCCAATAAAGAAATAAAATGGGTTATATATGGCAGTACAGCATCATAAATATTTGTACGGTAATTATGAAAGCAAAATAATATAACATTTTAGGTACCTAAAACTATTTATAGAATTGACATAAAAGATATCAATAACATTAAATTCATAACAGTTAAGCATTTTAAGCAATGTTAAAGTCATTTAGTATTGTTATTTTGAAAATATGATCTGTGAAGTGTAAGATGAAATTTAAAAAAAATTCAGTCGCATATTGACAGTTGCATGCAACTTACATAACAGTAATTATAAGTGGAGTATACTCATTGTCTTGTTTTACTTCACAGCGTTTTACCGTAGCGTTCCAATATATTTCTTTAGTTACTAAATAGGAAAAAAATGAAAATGATAGGATGAGTTGATATTAGATCAGCAAAATAATACATGAATACACACATAATTAAAGAAAAATTTAACTAAAAATCTTAAAACAAACTTTGTGGAACATACTGAAATGCTTATTGATAAAAAAAACAACTTTTTACAGTAATATTTAATACCTTTTTATTTAAGGTATCCGACTACGTTCGGAACCGTGATTTTACAGAAGCGTATAAATGGATAATATTTATGATATTTAGTGTCACTTAGGTTAGAAAATGTATATAAAATTGTTTTAAGAATAGTATTACAATAAAAAACTATTTAAGTAGAATATTTTGACAAAAAATGAACATAGAACGACCAATTTTCAAAATATTCTCCTTTTGTGAAAAATGCTTCTATTATAATAATGTTTTGCCTGTATCTCAGACCTCTGTACAGAGGCTCAACTAGAATTTTTGAAATATATAACTTAGAAGTGGGTTTATCCGTGTTTTACGACAACAGAGGGGAGAAATGTTTAAAAAAAACGCCGATAATTATTTCAAATGGTTGTAACTCTGAAAATAACGTGAATTTTTCAAAAATCATACTTGAGCCTCTGTACACAGGTCTGAGCTATATACAGGAAAAATATTATTATAATAGAAGCCTTTTTCACGAAAGGAGAACATTTTGAAAAAAAAGGTTGTTCTAAATTAATTTTTAGCCGAAATATTGTATTTAACTTTTTTTGTCAAAATATCCTTAAAACTATTTTATACATGTAGTCTAATCTAAGTGACACTAAATATCATGAAAATTATCCATTTATGCGCCTTTTTAAAATCACGGTTCCGAACGTAGTCGGATACCTTTAAAGAATTCTTAGACTTCAAAATCTTTTCTGTGATAATTAAAGTTATCACAGAAAGTCATTAACGTCAATTGTACTATGAAATTTCCATTCAAGCATCATTTTAGAAAATGATAGGATTTTAAATTTTTATGATGGATTAAATTTCTTTTTCTCGTTGAAGTACAAATTAAATTAATAACTATTAAATCTTCAATGTGTGTTGTAATTCAAAAATTCATAGCTGTACTTTTCTCCAGATACAAATATTTTTAGAAGTCGAATAATAATTTTTTTAACAACTATAGTTATTATTTTTTAAGTAGTGACCTTCGTTTGTTTGTTGCGAAAACATTACATACAGATATTTCTATTACAAATCTCACATTTTTGTAAAAATGAAAAAGAACTAAAGACTTTAAGTGAGTCCCAATTGAATCTTTAGTAGCATTAAACAAAATATGTTGTTGCATCAAATTAATTCTATACAGCTATTTATACTTCTCTTAAAGATCAACTGCATAAATGAAGGGATTTTTAGGGCTCTTTTGTCGCATTTGCGGTTATCTATAAGAAGTATGAGTTGTGGGAAAAGTTACATCTTTTTGTGAGTACTTTTGTAATTTTGATACTATTCGTACATTTTGAAAAATCAAAGTTATCTAAAGGTTTATAGGAAATTTTGTTGTAAAAAGTGGAGTTTCGTGGAAATATTCTGACTTCATATTTTAAATTATCAGCTTTAAAGCCTCACGAATTCATCAAAAACTATTTTTAAATTAAAATCATACTCGATTATATTTAATAAAAACCATTATTCAAAATAAAATGAACAAGTAATATAAAAAAATTAAGTCTATTCCTACTTAGGTCAGCAAAAAAATTTTTTATTTTCTTTACTTAAATTTAATTAATGAATTAATATTTGAAAAAACTGTATTAACATCAAGTGTCATCCACTACAAGTTTAAAAAAATATATTTGAAGCCAAGAAAAAATTAGTTAGAAAAACTTACTGGCGCTAGTGTTGGCTTACTGGTGGTGCTAGTTCGTCAGAAATAATTCAGAATAAATTTAAAATTAAAAAATATAAGTTTTTAAATTATTACTATTTGAAAAAATTGTATTAACATGGTCATCCCCACAAGTTTAAAAAAAGTATTTGAACTTCAGTGGATGAAAAAAAATATTTTTTTAACGATTACAATTTGAACAAGATATATATATACACTCACTTCCAAAAATTAACACGAAAGAAAAGCAAAAATCAACAAATACTGTTTGATTGACACAAAAATTTTGGGAGTAAATAGCCCTATATTTTACATAAAAAAAAATCAATAATTATATACAGAAATGAAAACAATATTAAATTTTTGTAAGTTATCAGATAATGTCAACTGGAGACAAAAACAAATTATGTATAAAATGAAAATAAACAGCTTAAAATGAAAAGAACATTAATGGGTATGTGACCCCCCTTTTTATGCAAAGTTTACAACTTTTGACCATCCCAAATTTGGGGTGGTCAACCACCGCAGAAAAAAGCAATCGCCGTTCTTCTTGTGACGTTTCCAGCCAAAGAGTGGCTGGAGGAGGAAACGTGAAGATACAGCAGGGCCCGGGCATCCCAAAGTTTTTCAATGGCTTTAAGGTCGGGCGAATATGCTGGCCCCCCACCCCAATTTCCTTCACTCCAGGTAGCGGAACGTGCGACGCCCATTAAAACAAAAAGGTCCAACTGCTCAGCGTACAATCCCCTGGGTTCGGACTTCATCTCGATACCGGGCAGCCGTCCAGAACCCCATTTAAAAATGTGCAGGTCAGTGCGGTATCCCAATGAAATCCCCCGCCCCACCCTAATGCTTCCCCTCGGAATGCGTGATTTCGGTTTTTTGAGTCTGATTGCGTGTTTCTTGTTTACGCCTTTCCTTATATTTGTCATCTGGATGCAGGCAAATCTTGACTCATCAGTAAACATGAAATTTAGTCGACACAGTTCATCCATGTTCCCGGCACCACTTTAATCGTCCCCCTCTTGTTTGGGACGGATAGGGAACATAAACTCGGGTACCGGGCATACGGTCTATTCATATTTTCTTCGGTACAGTAGCGCAGATATACCCTTTCCAATGGACGCTGTAACCATAGATGTAAAACCGGGGGGTTTTTGGATTCCGTTTCCCTTCAATAGCAATATATCGTTTTCCCGCGGGGTTGTAACCCTTGGGCGACCGCCTACGGGCCTTCGGATAACTGTCTGTGGGTTTGGTTTTTTCCATAAACGTGAAATTCAGAATGATGAACGCCGAAGAAAGAGCCACTTGATCGACTTCCGCTTCAATGCCCCCAAAAAACACGCCAGCGCTCAGAATCTTCCATTCGTTTTCGGAAAGTCATGAAACACATGTCTTGAAAACAAATTGTACAAAATTTTTAAAAACCCTTCTATCGCCTACTCAACTTCGAAACCCCTTTAAAAAAAGCTGGCTTCTTATAAGACCCCCTTTTTTAGCATATTTTTTGACATAAAACCCGATTGGCTGTTCCCTTTAAATATTTGCATACTTTCCCTCTACCTCTGCAGAGAATTGCATCATCTTCAACTCTGATTGGCTTCCGGGAAACAGTTTTTTCTTCGTTTAACTTTTTAAGTGAGTGTATATATATATATATATATATATTTAAAAATATATATATATATATATATATATATATATATATATATATATATAAATTTTTATATATATATAGGGGGAAAAGTAAATTTAAAAGTATATTGAAAAATTGTATAACTTACAACTATTTACAACTTCTTGTATATCTGAAGCTTGACAACCAGACGGAACACATATGCCATAGCGCATGGAAAGGAATTGAAAAAAGTGAGCCGTCTTGGCAGCTTCATTTATAATCTATTTAAAAATTAAGCTGCATTAGTTTTCACATATTATTTTAAAAATTCACGATGTAATTTTATAGGTCTATTAACAGCACTCAAATTGGAAAATTTTAATATCTGGTACAGTTTGTTCAAGCAAATTGATCTTTATAAACAGAAATATATTACATAGAAACAAATTAATTTTAAATAAAGGCTATACAAAAAAAATTTTCAAAAAAAATTTTCGAGACAGTACCAGTAAAAATAATTTGTGTTTTATATTCAGATTATATTATTAAATTGCTTCCGAAAGTAAAAAGTCAGTTTGAAGCCATTATTTTACAATTTTAAAAAAATTAAAAATTTTGAAGTTCTTTAAACTTTTATAAAACGCTCCATTTTAAAAAAAATTTCAGCTTTTAACATTTATCCTTTTTTGATCATTGCAAACAGAACAGTATGGATTTAAAATCTGTTCCTTTTTTTTTAAAATTTTTTCTCACCTAAACCCTGAAAAAAACCTGGGAAATTTTAAAAATATTAACTTCAGCATTTTTTTTAAAAAAATATCTGCACATCTCAGACCTTAATCCATTTTAACTTTTATATAACATACGTTTAGGAGTATATACAAAAATTCCCGAGACTATTTTGAACAGAAAAAGTCCTTAGGGATTAGAAAACACTTTTCTTTTTAAAATTAAAAAAAGTTTTAAGAAAAAACATTTTAAGTTTGAAAAACCATAAAAAAAATCTAATATCCCCTTTAAAAGGCCCCCAAATTTTTTTAATATACTTTTTTCCCCGAAGTATTTTTCTACATTAAAACGTTATTTTTAATTTTCACTAAAATTTTTTTTTTAAAATTAAAAAATATATTTTTTGTATAAAATTAAAAACATTTTTTTTACAACGGGTTTTTCCCAGTTTAAAACCAACCCCAATACTTTCAAAAAAAGTTTTGCCACAAACATTCATTTCCAAAATAAAAGGGCCTAACTTAAACAAAAAATCGCCAGGTTTCCCTCATGAAATTTTAAATTTTTTTTTTCATTTTTTAAATTTGGGGCATTTTAAAGGAAAAATTTTTTTTTGCCCCCGACTTAAAAATATTTAAAAAATATAGTTTACAATATGTTTACTATAATGTAGTTTGGGTACATCATGGAAATATTCAGTTTTATCTGCAAAAATTTTGAATTCGGGAATACTTGTATTTGAAAGTCTAATTGCAGCACAGGCTGAGGGCGGTTTTTTGATACATCTTTTTTCAATAGTTTTCCCATCTCTTCGAAATATTTTTTTTATAGAAAACCGGGGAGAACCTTTTTGGTCATGGCATTTTCTCCACAGAAATAAAATTAGTGATAAAGCTTCAAGTTATATAAACTATTTTTTTAAAACAAAAATTGGTGTTGAAATCAATCTTAAGTATCTATGAGAACTCAAAAACTCAAAACATAATCTAGTAGAAGTTATTTTAATAATGAAAAAATTGGATTCACACTAAAAGAGTTTATTGTGCTTAAAATTATTTTTAATTAATTCAATTTAAAAATGAGAAAATGCTTTAAAATGAAACCGAAACCAAAACCTATGATCAAAAAACTTCAAATATATTAAAAACTAATTGGTTATCAGATCTGAAATTTGTTGGCAAGCTTCCCAATAAAATGGAAACTACAAGAGAATGCAAAAAGGGAAAGAAAAAGTGTTTCGGTATTTTTTAAATTTGTAGGGAATTTTGTACAGTTAAAAACCCCAAGGTAAATGAAATTTTATTAACCGCAAAAAACCCCGGGGGCTATTGGCAAAAGAGCCCCGTACCAAGGTCAATGACCAGGGTGACCTTTAAGCTAGCCCCCCCCCGCTACCACATCGTGCCAACAGGAGGACTTTGAGCGACGACATATATTTTATGTGCATTAACTCCTTTACATGCGCGGGGGAGGGGGGAGCTTCAGTGGCTCAAATGTTCGAAATATCATGACATGCCTGCTATGTAACCATAACCACTAGCGTTCATTGTTACATTGTTTAAATTGCCGAGAGTCTAAAGATTTTATAATCAGCTGTTTTTTCAAGTATAAATCAGAAACTACTTACATTTCCACCTTCAGAGAAGTTTTTTAATTCCGCAACCACTTCATTGAGCTTGTAATACCTCTTCTTCGGTGGAAGAGGAGGTTTTATGTCTAGAGCGCAGTACTTTCCTGTGAACAAGACCTTTCCATGATTCTTTCCCCGACGATCGTCGATGGCCTCAGTGCTCACACACTGGTCATATTCTCCCAAGGTGGCCATGGTGCCTCCCAGCATGCCATCGATGATCTTTCCACTAGAATCGATAACTAGAAATTGTGCAAGAAACGAAATTTGAGAAGGAATGTTTAAATTATATTAAAGGGAAGTTTTGTTTGTAACTTGGAAAAAAATGCAAGCAACTGATAAAAATAATATTGTTACGAATTTTGTGTAAATAGTGTAAATAATTTGTATTTGGGTTTTAATGCATTTATATTACTCTATGTTATATTTATTTCATGTTAAAATTGTACTATTCACAAGCAATGTCACCCCTTACGTTATAATGGCGATTCAATGAGAACTTGGCGAAATCTTGGTGGTAGAGCCAAGTTGGCAGCCAATTGGCAACTTTGGCGACCATTTTGGCGTCATTGGCGACCATGTTGGCGAGTTCGGAACCCTCTGGAATCTTCTAGAAAGTAGTAGATCTCTCCACTAGTGTCACGTTCAATAACACGAGTGTTTATATTTCTGGAAGTTTCTGCCGCGCCTATAAAGCGGAGTGCCAGCCGCAACCGATCAGTCTTGATTAAACCAGCGAGTTGTGAAGATTGTTTTGACTAGCGATTAGCTTGGCTGTGCTTGTGAATAATCTTTTACAAACGTGTATTTTTAAACACTGGTGATTGTGTTTGATTGCTGTGGAAGGTGTGAAGACCTTCGGAGATTTACTCTGAATATTGCTGCTGAATCCTGTATTTAAAGGATTGGATTTTTGTTAATAAATTCGCATCGCTCTTGAAGAACTATTTATTTTCTTTGTGATTGTTTTGCATGAAATCCCCGAACCCGCGGATCTACGTAACAATGCATAAAAAGTGCTTAATTAATTTTTAAAATATTTAATGTGCTTTAAAATTATCTTAAAGTAGTTTTACACAAAGCAATTTAAATGAAATTAATAATAATAATATTATTATTAATGCATAATTATTATTAATAAAAATTATTATTACATTAATTTTTCAGTTCCTTAAAATATCTTTAGTAGATTAAAATATTCACACACAGCATAGAGCGAGAAAATTATGGAATTAGAACTTACTATTTTGTTCGTTGATGCAAAAAGGATTGTTTCAAATACTGTAATATATGAAGTAGTTTGAGAATTCAGATATTATTTCCATTATTTGTATACATATTTTTCGGTTTTTTCATATTTTAGAAAAATTAATAAATGTCAGAATTATTTTTAAAAATTACACGAGAAGCAAAAATACAGAAAACAAAGTTTAGTTAGCAGGATATTTTCCTATAAACAAACTGTTATTAGATATTCTAGAAAATTACGCACATTCTTAAATAAAACAGGAAGTGACTCTAATATGGCAAATAATAAAATTACTCTTAGCGTTGTTACTATTTTAACTGTTACTAGAATTAGGCAGTGCTATTGAATTTTAGTTTTTATCTTGAAATACTGGTTTCATTAATCCAAGGTGGGATAGGATATTTTTTTGTATATGTGTGCATCAGTTTTATTTATTTGTAAAAACTTCATAAGAATTCTAAAAATTATAATAAATAAACTGTGTAATTTAAAAACTGCTTGAGTTAATTTCATACTTACGTATTACCGCAGAAATTGATAACTCTATTGATAACTCGCCAAGTTGACAACCCCAATTTCCTATGTGTCTTACGCGCTCATTTGGCATCCATGTGCTTTGTTTCATATAATGTCGCCACTAGGTTGCGATAATACGTAAGTACCGTTAATTTTACATGCGGTAAATTATGATTTATATTGAAGATAATGAGCTCGAATGACTCTTAAGCCAATTTTATTCATACATAAGAAGTTAGTAGAAGATCATAGATGTAATAAAATCTCAATGTAGCATGTTACAAGTTCTCTGTTATTCTGGAGAAAATCGTGTTTAAAATTATCTTTTATATTTTCGCGTATACTTTCCCTTTCCCCCAAAACATTATTTTTTGATGCAGTAGTTGAGATATTAACAGTTAGAACTCGTTCTCGTCAATCGTTAAGCTTAAAATCGTTCAAGCTAATTTTCAGTGGTGTGATATGACTATTTAAAATTGATTTTTATCGGACATTGCTGCAATAACAGTAATCTTTAAGAAAATAAAGTTACATTTTTTAAAAATCTTTTTCTAAGATCGTTATCAAGAAATTTAAAAAAAATTCATTTCATAATGAAAATTGCGTCGCAAAAGTATCTAGCTATTTATTGTTTCTAAATTAAACAATTCTCAACGAGTTTTCAATTTGTTAGCAGGATATTTGCTATAAACATTCTAGATATTCTAGAAAATTACGCATATTCTTAGGTAAAACAGGAAGTAACTCTAATATGGCGAATAATAAAATTGCTCTAAGCATTGTGTTACTATTTTAACTGTGACTAAAATTAGGCAGTGCTATTGCATTAGTTTTTTAATTAAATTCAGGATTAATTACAATCTTACTATTAAAATGCATTGTTCATTATGAAATTAAAATTAAAATAACGCCAGAAAAAAAAAAATTAAACAATCTTTCGTAAGTTTTTATAATGGATTCAAAAGGTAGAACCATATACTCTAGATTACAATACACAGCCTCCCTCTTAAATATAATAGTCAAATGAAACTATTTATTATGTTCTTAAAATCATTGAGTATCATTATTAATTCTGAATAAGAAATATTTTCTTTACTAACCTGATTTCTTAAATTGTATCATACTGTGAAAAGGATTGTTATAAGGATTACCTTTTTATGTAACTTTTGAATATTATCACTATTAGAAAAATTCATGTTATATACATGTTATATATACTGGTAACCACAAGTTACTAGGAGGTATCATGAGAGTATTATAGCTATTTTTGTAATCTTAAGGCTTGAATTACTTTTAATCTTATGCACAAAATTTTCAATTTTATTGGATTTCTATTTTGAATTATATTTTTTCTTAAAAAAGATTATAATAGATAAAACATTCGTAGACATCTTAAAATAATTTTTTAAATCATAAAATATCATAAAAGTTGTATTTATAGTATTTTTGTATAATTTAATTGGGAATGGGGTCGCTTTTTCTGAAACATATAGCAAGCTCTAAATATTCAATGTACTTGGATTTTAAAAAAAACTTAAAAACAAATTTTAGAATGAAATTCTTTATTTCACATTCTTGTTTTATAAATCAATTAAATGTACAATAAATGAATGTTAACCATTTATTATTTTAAACTGAATGTTAAAACTTATTCTCTTAAAAATATATATACAATATTAAAAAAAAGTAAAAAAGATTTTTAGAAAAACATTGTAAACGTTTGAAAAATTGATTTACCAAAGACACACATTTTTGTTCAAAATCTTTTGACTAACGTAGGTTCTAGACCTCTTCCACTTTTATATTATATATATATATATATATATATATATATATATATATAGCTTCAAAGAGTATATAAATACGACCTTTTTAAAATGTGATGTGTATTCTGTATAAGTGTTATACAGTTTCTCAAAACTTTTAATGTTGGAATGCAATCAAAAGTTATAGTTAAAGATGCTTTTAATATGAATGATTATATTATTAATTATCTATTTGCAATATTAAAATAGTTTGCTTAAGCAGTGCACTTGAAAAGCTTTAAATTCAAGAACACGTCTTGGAAAACTAAGCGTTTACAAATCACGATAAACTGTGTCTTTCTTCTTCAAATGTTACGCTTTGCTACTTCCACAAACAGCTGCGAGGCTTTCTTTTTATTTCTCGTATTTCAAGAATTACAAGATAATGCCGTGTTTAATTCGAAAGTTTACAAACAGAAACAGACACCAGAAAATAATACGAGCAAATATTTTTCTAATCTTTATCTGACCAAGCCCAGAACCTTGAGAAGTTAATTGTTTTGAAAGAGACATTTTCTGATGAAGTACTTCAATCGACGCCACATTTTTTTTTCCGGTTTCGAATTTTGGACCTCTTGATACGACCCATTCCCCAGAAAAGTAGCAGTAGGTCAATTGGAAACTACATCTGTCCTCTTATCTTCAAAGATATACCGCTTTGCAGAAATTGAACTAGCACTTAGGTATTAATACACGAACCAAACAAAGAGTTAATATTTCTCATTTTAATTTAAAAAATCTGATTACAAAGTTAAGCTCTCCAGGCATTTTTTGAAAACATTTAGATGTTTAACAATATTTAGGCTTAAAATACTTCGATTCTATCGAAAAGGAATTTTGTCATTCTCTGCGAAATATTTATCGTTTGTCTAAAAAAAAAGGTAAGAAATACATTCCACTTTTATTTATTTTAAATAAATCAAGCTTATAATTACATTTAATTTTTCTGGAAAAAAATATCGTAGTGAAACATTTTTGATTGCATGATTTCGATTTTCTTAAAACCCTTCTTAACAATCTAACAATTCATAAATATTAGAAAAAAGTTGTGTTTTGTAGCAAACAACTAAGCTAAAAGTAAAATGTACAGAGGAAAAGTATATCAACGGATTTTTTAAAAAATAGTTGTAATAATAAGTATTTGATTCATTCCTATTTTAATATATAGTTAAACTGTTTTTAAAAAAAGGGAAGATTTTCCATTATTTAAAAGAACATTCAATATGTGTGAGTTACAAGTGAATTTTTTTTCAAGCAAACTGGATTAAAATCGAATAAATAGAAGTGTTTAAAGCGTTTTATATCCTGAAGAACAATATTGTTATGTGTAAATATTTGGTGAAATTGGAAATTGAATAATGAAGCTATATTAAATGTATGAAACAATATTTATTTTCAAAAAATTATTGATTTTGTGTTCTAGTTTATGTACTCTGAATCACGATACAATTCATTTTAACAAAATATTTTGTTTGTATTTCTTAACTAATTACTAACATTTTGGACGATAAAAGCAAAGAAATTGCAATTTCTTAACTTTTGTTAAAAAACTATTGATGATATTCAAACACTCAAATACATTTTAATTCTGAGCCAGTAAGAAATTTTATTTGAAATATAAGTTCTGTATGTAAGTTTCAACTCGTTTTTTGCATAAACTTAAAATAGTACCAAATGTATTGCAATTATTCAACATGTTGTGAATCTTTTTATTTTTGCTGTTTGATATAAATGCTAACAATATAATTTATGTTACAAAAATGGGGCAAAGAGCTTTCCAGAAAACATCTATCTAAACTTTTCTAATATAAGTTAACTAAATGTGTTTAATTTATTTTATCTGATATGTCTTCAGAAAATATTATGGTAATTAGTACTACCACGATAATATATAAATACGTATGTTAAAAGAAAATGGCAAATTATAGGAATAAATTTAAAATCGATGAGATTAAATTACTGTATAAAGGAAGGTAATATATATCAAACATTTTTTTTCTCAAATTAACTTCAAATCTTTATGGTTATGTTCTTTGGATTGGTACACAAAAATTTACCGAATTTATTCCTGCGTAATATTTCCTCTGAGAGTCTTAAATGCTCTAAGAAAAAAAATATATGCTCTCAGAGAACAATTTTAAGAGTATTGAAAAAAATTAATCACTGAGAAAAATTAATTTTTTTTTAGAATTTATATGTTGTAAAAATGCCCGTTACTGCTTTTACTCTACATCAATTACTTTAATCAAGTTAGAAAAAATAGTATTTTCATGATGAAAGCTTTCATTATTCTTATTTTTTAATCTTAATTTCTACTGTTGTCAATTTTTTCATTATTTTTAAATCTCATTAATAATGATCAATTATTTTTACTTGAATAGTGTTTGGTCATTGAAGGAAAAATATATGACGAATTATTTTATTCTAAATAAATTTGTAATTTGAGGCAATTCGTTAAAATATATAATTGAGACATGGTGAATTTTGTGAAGAAATGCATTTGTAGGAGATAATTTTATGTACTTGTTCGTATTTCAAATATAACTAATGTTTAATGGTTTTTGAAGAATTAATAAATATTTTAGAGCTTTATATTTTATATCTTTCAAAATTGCACATTTTTTATTGAAATTCTAATGATTTCTTTTAAGTTAAATTCCAGTAACAATCGTACTTAATAAGAAGTAGAACAATAAGTATGTCAAGGAAATATTTCTATAAAAATAAAATGACAATATTTAAATAAAGATATTTTTTTAGTTAAAAAATTAATTGTTATATTTTTCTTTTATTTACCTAAATTGGAGGTTAAAACTCATTTCTTTCTCTTTTATGCTATATTTTCAAATCATTAGTTGAATGAAATTTGAATAGCAAGAAATACTAATTAAGCTTAAGTGATATTTCAAAAGTGCTTTTATTGCACATCAATTTTCATTATTTTTTAAATATATTAAATTGATTTAAATTAAATAACAGGAATAGGACACATACTTTTTTTTGGAAAACATTTTTTGATAGTTTGCTAGTTTTAACGGCTTGTTAAAGGGTATTTTATTTTGCTTATAAAAACACTCTCACAATACAGAACAATTGTTCAAAGTACTTAATTACCTTATCATTCTGAATACTAATAATTAAAAATTTTATATTTTAAAAGATTAAAAAATGTTTTTCTATTGATAAAAATAATACAATATTTTTTTTATTTCCTTTTTCCCTTTCCATTAAATTTGATTATTATCGAAAGAAAAGTGATGATAGGCACTAAAGATCTATATTTACTGAAAACTGATGATATACAATATGTATTAAATTAGAAATAATACAATATATATAGTTAATTGTTAAAAGGAAATAAATCAGTATCTTTTAAACTATCTGCTTAAAAATAATTGTGAAGAGAAAAATTAAAAAGGCACTTAAAATTTCTCATATAAATTGTCATTATGTGCATTAATATTTTTGGGACGTGCTATAAATTAAGTTTTAAAATTCACCATTTTTTTTTCAATACTTTTGTTTTATGACCATTACACTCGTTTAAATACAATGAAATAACAAATAATTTTATAAATTGCAACGTTGTTACAATATTTTCTCAAGTTTAATAAAATTTAAAATAAAAATTAAACATTTTAAATTTAATTTCCATACAAAAAAATTGTAGCTTCTTAGAAATTTTTTAATAAAAAAATATACGAATATATGAAACAATATCTGGAAAAGTCAAAAATTACATTCTTAAATAAAGTAAAGCATATAAAACCTTCTTTATTTCTTATATTTCTCATATAATTATGAATATTTAATGTATAAATTATGAAAAGCCATTTCTATTTCTTTTTATTCTACATCTTTCGGTTTTAGTCAAATTTAAGGACATTAATGAGTTGATAATCAAATTTATTATAACTTTTGATTCTTAAAGACTAGCATACATTAATAATAATATATAAGGCAGTTAAAAATAATTTTATTAGTAGTTAGAAAAAAATAAAATATACTTCTGTACTTACAGCTGAAAGCCCATGTCTTAATATCTCGTAAACTAATAAGAAGTTTAAGTACATCTCTTCGACAGCTCGTTGAAATATTTAAATTTCCTGTACCGTCCATAAGATTTGCCATTAAATTTTTAATGCTAGATTTTGCAAATGTTTTTGTAATTTTTTCTAATTTTTGCCACTTTTGTAGTACATTCATAGTTGTTGTTTCTGGATCTGTTGTAGTTATTTTAAAGGTAGTAGGTTCAGTAATTGCTTCAGTAGATGTTTCTATAACCTCTTCAGAGATATTATCCATTGATAACATTGTACTTAACATGTTATTAATACTTTCCAATGAATTAGAATCATTGTCTGTCGTATTTTGCGCTTGACAAAGGAACCAAACACTTAAACACAAACACAAAGTAAACACATTTCTCAATGGAAGATCCATTTTTAATTGTTATCGTAATCTGATTAAAACACTAAAGAACATCCAAATAATAAATTTGGTAGTATAAGACGAATTTCCATCAGGCGATAAACTTTCTTTTCATAAAGGCTGGAAAATTTCATTTAAAATATCCAGTTACTTCAGTAGTCACTATAAATTACGTTGAGAGTCAATTTGATAATTGTTTGGTCTTGTTGTTTTCAAATACAACATCTACAGGTGGATCTTGAAGAGTTAAAGGTTTTAAACACATATTCTTTTATCAATCTTTTAACGGCAAAATCACACTTTCAGAATGTTGAATATTCTTGCTCAAGCCTAACTTTTCTACTTAATCCAGTGCCATGATTTTAGATGAAAGTACGGAAGCGATCCAACCCACCTAATAAAACCGTCCTTTGCATGCTTGTTATTTTAAATCCATAAGAATATCATTGGGGAAAACAACCTGAGGCGAGTTACAAATTTTCATCCATTTCCATGATCAAAACCTTGGATTTATGTGTTCCGGCTGAAATTATTCTACGTCCGAAAAAACAGTAGGCATTGCCGTCTCAACTTGTTTTTGACCCTAAAGTCGCCGTAAGCCTTCACTCCTCCTTCTAGAAGAAAAGAGAAGAAACAGAACACTTTATATACTAGAATATTAATGATTTCTAGGCAGAAATAGCAATGGTTGAGCATCAATCTAGAAGGGAGGAGAAAGTTCTAGAAAGCGAATTACTTGTTTTGCTTGTTAAAAAAACATTGTAGGCAGATCCCAAAAGTATATTTTTCACTCTTTGCTATTATATGCATTTTATAGAGTCAAAGAAAAAAAAAATTAAAGTATTTGTTTTTCATTTATTAAAAGATAGTGAAGTCACCTTATTCTGTTTTTACGCAATAGATACTTTCCCAAAGAATACGTGTAAAACGATTTGTGTAAAATATATATTGCTTTTATGGAAAGCAGAATATTGGTTCTAATACTAAAAAATCAACAAAATAATATAATATATCATGTTTTCATGCTAGTATCTAAAGCATTTTATTTCATGCAGATTGTACACGAGGAAGGATTGAAATTTTTTTTTTTCAGAATTTTAAAACCTCTATGGAAAAGATATTCTGATATTAGAAGAAAAAAATAAAACAAAAAATTTAATTTTAAGGTGATACCTACTTCGGAACCTGATTTGAAAAGCGAAAAAAAACTTTTTGGGAATTTAAAAATATTTAGATATTTTGTACTTGATTAGAAAAATTAAAAAAAAATTCTTTTAAGGGGAAAATTTATTTCAGCAAAAAATATTTCATCTAAGAAAATTTTTAAAAAAAAAACCAATTTTAGGAATTTTCCTTTGGTGAAAATTTTCTAATTAAAAAATAAATTCAATTTAAGGTAATTCCTACATGGAGGCTCAACTTTGAAGGGGAAAAAAAAACAAATTTTTATCATGTTTTAAAACTAATGGGAAAAAATTTTTTATAGAAAAGAGAAAAAAAACTAATTTAATGTTTAAACTCTGGGGAAAAATATTGAATTTAAAAAAAAAAAAAATTTTAGGTGACCCCTTGGAAGATTTCTTTATTAAAGAATAAAACAAAAATTATTTTTTGTATCATAGCGGAAACATTTTTTAAAAAGCGTATTTGGAATTAAATTTTTGAAAATTTTTGTATTTTAAAAATTTGCAAAATTTTTTTAAAATTTATTACATAAAAATTTTCTAATACATATTTTCAAAAATACCAATTTTAAAAATACTCCTTTTGAAAAACCTTTAAATAATGTTCCCGAATCTGACCTGTGGTAACCCAAATTAAATATTAATCATAAGGGGGGATAAGTTTAGGTGGAGTTTTAGGAAAAACAAAGTAAATTTTTTAAACGAAATTTGAAAAATTTAAAAAATATTAGATAGAGAATCCTTTTTTTCAACCCACAACCCCCAAAAAAAAATAGTATTATTTTTAGAAGCATTTTTTATAGAAAGAGAACATTTTGAAAAATTGTCTCTGCCAATTGTTTGCCAAAAAATATTGTATTTAAAAATTTTTTGTCAAATGTCCTTAAAACAATTTTATACATGTATTCCACCTAAGGACACACTAAATATCATTAAAACTATCCATTTATGCGCTTTTTTCAAATCACGATTCCGAACGTAGTCGCGGATACCTTAAGTTAAATATTACCATAAGGTGAATGAAGCTTAGGTGTTTGAGCTTTTTTAAGGTGAAAAATCAAAGTAATTTTTGTTAAACAGGCATTTTAGTACTTTTTAACATTTATTACGATGAGAGGACATATATGAAATAGTTACAAGATAAAAGCACTAAACTTATTTTATAAAAAGCTTCTTCAGTATTAAATTTTTTTAAAAAAATGTACTATCGAAACTACAGTGCACGATAAAACGGAACATGGAAAATAAATTGACTGGGATTGGACTGAGAGAGAGAGAGAAAAGAGATTCGATGGTGCTGGGAGAGAAAACTGGGTTATGAAAATGTTGCAATGTTCACCGCATTACTCACTACTCACTAATCAGTAATCACGAATATTGTAGAAATTCATAAATATTTAATTTAATTTATATTGTAATAAAATAATTATTTTGAATCTAAAATCATCTAACCGAAATTAAACCTTTTCCCATTTTTTTCGGATATTCAACCCTTTGTGGCAATATTAAAATTCGAAATTATTTTTTTCTTATTTTTCTCCTAATCGCTTTACCATCGACCATCTTTTCCGCATAGTTAAATTCCGATTGATTATAATTTTTTTCTTCATTCAATTCGATTTTCTTTTCCTCCGATTTAACAGCGGTCCACCTTATTGTACACGTATCATGTAAAACGTAAGTCTCTAATTTACAAACACAAAATTTAAACGAAACAACACGAGTTGTTACGTTTTGAATGGCTAAATGTACGTACGTTTGAGAAAAGTCTTCAATATTACCAAGTATTAATAAAACACCTGTTAATGCTCAAAAGTTCGATTGGATCTTCTGACATGTTTTAAAACGTCGCGTTTTGTACCGAAGATCGATATCTTAATATTCGAAAACCGACAAAACTGCATATTGAGTTTGTACAATTCGGGGAATTCTCATAAATGGTAATTGCATAAAATTCCTGTTCGTCAATGTCACAGTTATGAAAGTATAAATAAAGCAAAAAATTTTTCTTAAAATTTGGGTTGATTGTGTTACATCAAAGTAACACTTTTTTTCTCTAATTCGTGTCAAAACGAAGTCGTGTAAACGGAAGTTCGGGTAAAAACAGAATAGGAGTATATTAGGGTAGATCAAAAACATTTTTTTTTCAGAAGTTCAAAACCCATCTATGTGGAAACGATGTTCTGGGGTATATAGATAAAGGAAAATAAAATTTAAAAAATAATTTTTATATTGCGTAATAGCATATGGGGAATGAAGTTAAGGTTTTTAAGCCTTTTTAAGATGAAAAGTCAAAGTAATTTTTGTTAAAACGAAATAGACATCTTAGAACTTATTAAACGATTAGGGGATACCTAATAAATAGTAAGAAGAAAAATTACATCATGTACATTTAACAGATCCTTTAGTATTATTTTTATTAAGAAATCTTCTTCCGAAATAACAGTGTACAAGGTGTAATACACACACACACACAAAAAAACAACCGAGACTGGCCCAATAAATCCGATAATTACAGAATCAGTTCTCCACTGACAATATCATCTTCTAAGTAGTTCCCTTCAGAATTCGCATACTTCTGTATTCGGTGCTGCCATTGCTGGTAACAGTTCTGGAACGAGGTCTTTGAAGTCCCTTTAGGAGATTTTCTGTTTTTGCCTAATCCTCCTCAACTGAGGTGAAATGCATTCCATTTAAGGAAGATTTAATAGTAGGATATAAAAAAAGTCGTATGGGGTTAAATCAGGTGAACAAGGAGGATGCCCCTCACAGTAATATTTTTACTGATCAGAAACTGCTTGAGAGATAGGGCCTTGTGAGCGGATGCATTGTCTTGGTGCAACGGCCATTCATCAATCCCCAATTCTGGCCTTTTTTTCCTAATTTTTTCACGCTTTTATTACTTCATGTAGCAGTGATCATTAATAGTCTGATCACTGATGTAAGTGGGAAACCCTCTCATGTCATGAATTTTGGCTATGTTGTGGGTCCAGCAAGTTCATCCTCTTCGACACGAACCTCCCCTCTGAAAACCTCTTATACCATTCGAACACATGTGCACGAGACAAAGTCTCATCACCATAAGCTTCGGTTAATATTTAAAACATTTTCGTGGTTGATTTCTTAAGTTTCTCAAGAAACTTGATGTTGATTCGACATTTTTCCGGCAGACTGCAGTTGCACGTGTTCACTCAATGACGCAGTACTCCCAGCTGGTGCGATCAATTAAGGCGACACAGGCCACATGGATAGAGGAAGTGTGTGGGATAGCGTCACCAAAACAGTTGTTGCCAACTCCACTCTTTTTTCAAGCTACACTCTTAGTATCGCTTTTTCGTGGCGAACCTTGTATGATAAAGCGGAAGATGGGAAAAAGCTCAGATCGGATTGGTTCGACGGTACGGGGGAGAGAGAAGGTGTTATGAAATGGTGTTGAGTTGGTATTGCAATGTGCATTGTACTATTCACTACTCAGTACGCATTTATCAATAATAATCGCTTTTGGTTATTTATATTATGAAAAAATAACTATTTTGAGTCTAAAATTATGGATCCAAAATTAAGTTTTTTATTTTTTTTTACGAAAATTAAGCTCTTTTTGACAATATTAAATTTTGAAAATATTTTTTAAATCATTTTTCAATTCCAACTATAGCTCACACTCTCTATTTATTTATTTATTTTTTATTTATCTTGGTGTAATTTTCAATTGTTAATAAAATACATTTTAAAGCACTCAATTTTGAGCTGAAATTATATATATATGTTTATTTTGGATGACAATACAATAATTTAATTATAATTAATAAAAATTAATTGATTAAAACTAATTATTCAAAGAATTACAAATAAAGCCACGTTGGCATCATTTTTGGCGACTTAGCGACCCTTTTGGTGACTTGTGTCAAAACATGAAAAGGTTTTTTTCTCACGTTTTAAAGCATTCAGTTGAGCTGAAATTTCATATACACGATTGTTTTGGATGACAATACGATACTCTTTAATGATGATTAATAAAAATTAATGACCACTTAATGTTGTGATTCTGTCATAGGTATATACATATTTATATTTTAATTGTAACTATTTAATAAAAAGTAGCTAAAATAAAATTCTTTTGTTGATCTAAGTGGGGGAATTGACTTAATTTTTTTTTATATATTACTTGTTCTCTTATAATCTCCGTACCACAAAACATTTTTTCCGCATAGGTAGGTTCCAATTAATTATAAATTTTTCTCATGTAACTGCTATCCACCTATTGTAGTTATGTGTTTCAGATATGACATTATAGTAAGTATTTATCCACCTAGTATATTTCAGTAATAAAAGAGTGATAATTTATTAGGAAAAGTACACACACACACTTTTTAACATTCATCTATGTATTTTCATGTTTAATGTATAAACTTATTATTCTAACAAATCAATTAATCCCGAAAACATCTTTAAAACTTAGTTAACATAAATTGGAAAATCTGCAGCATTTGCATCTAGTGTTTGATTATTTAAAAGTTATTTTAAAGATTACATAAGCATCCTATAAGAGCAATATTTAAATATATTATTGAAACAAAGTTACAGTAAGCTTTGTATTCGTGCATAATAAGACATTTTACGTTTTTGAAAACAGCAGAACAATAGTTTTTGTTTTTATAAAATTCCAATTTTCATTTATTCTTATGATATTTATAAAAATTCCAAGTAATTCTCTAAAATAAGTAAAATGAACTCTTAATTATTCAAAAGCTTACTAGAAAGTAATAATTACAAAAGTAATTATACAAATGTACTAGAGCGTGTGCTTTTATTGATTGTTACATTTTATATCGAAAAACAAAATTCTGCTTCAATTAATTTTTTTTAACGGAATACATACATTTATGGAATAACAACATATGAAATATCTAAAAACAATTCATGACAACACAATATTAAGAATAAAACTCTTTAAAGATAATCAACACTTTTATTAAAAACCAATTATGCATTTATAACAAAACATTCGGGATAATATACAAATATAAATTATATTTTAATTCGAAAGTTTATATATATATATATATATATATATATATATATATATATTAAATTTTAATGTATACCAAAAGAAAAAAACCCGATTCGTCTAAAAAAGCGCATAAAAAGCAACAGCGAATAAAGCCTCCAATAGAACTTACAATTAATTTATTTTTATCCATTCTTTCAAAGCAAATGTAGATAAATATTTCAGACTCATAAAAACGAGCATTGCACTTGATATTTACGTCTGAGATTTTTATGAATTGACTTTCGTCCAACAGAAGGGTAAAAAAGTACACCTTAAGCTGATCTGAGTCAAGTGCTTTTTTTAACTAATAAAAAAATTTGCTCCCAATCTTGAATAAATTTCTAGATACTTACCTTACTTTCCATAGTGTTTGGAACAAGAAACGTGCATTGGGAGTCGAGCTTTTCGTTGTCCCGCAAACGTCCTCAAGCAGTTTTGATGTGTGGCCCTTCTTCTATTTTTGCACACTGGGTCACGTTTTTTTCAGGTATTAATGTAGGAAAAGAGGTTATTTTTAGTACCTAGACAGGCTACTGATAGTATTTTAGTTTCATTTTGTATATAAATATCTGGAATCTCCAGGTAGAAGAACAATGAATAGATTAGTTTCTTCAGTTAATCCATCATTTACGTATCTCATAATAATACATGGATGAAAAAGAAAGTATAAAGTTAAATTAGGAATGGAAAAAGACTTTTAAGACAGAGATTTATTTATTTGTAATAAAAAAGTAAAAATTTTCCTACATGTGTAATAGAAATATATCGTTTTGAGGATAAAATCTTTCTGAAGAATTTCCTTTGCGAATGTGGCCAAATAAAAAGAATATGTTAATCAATATTTTATTTATTTAAAAAAAGGAAGAGAGAATTGTTTTGTCTTCCTTTCATGTAAAAGATATCTGAATATTCATCTTAACAGTTTTTATAATAAAATAGAATTTTGCTTGATGTAAATGTGTGACTGAATATGCAGATGTACACACACACACACATATATATATATGAATGTGTGTGTTACTTATACACACATAGATGTAGAAATAAATTATTTACATAAAAATCTCACCTTCTTCAGCAATAATTTATATCATCATTTACGCAATTTTAATAAAATATTCATTTTTCTAGCTGTAGTTTGAAAACATTTGGAGTAAAGGCAAAAAAGGATTGGGTCATTACAATATCATTAACCTTTTCTGATATATAACTGTTATTAAATAAGAATAATTTTATGTATAAAACAAACAAAGCCAACTTAATATACAATTGCTCGATTTCAAAAAATAACGTTTTTTTTAGCTTACTCAAAAAAAAATGTCAAATATTTTTATAACTGAAAAATGTTCTAACATTTCAGCCATTTTTCTTTGAAATCCATGCTTATCAGTTTAAAACTAATTTTTCTAGTACGAAAACTTTGTGGTTATTTAAATAATACCTTTATATTGCATTTTTTATTTCTTTTTTATCTATATAATTTCTCTCTTTACAATAACGAATATAAAAGTAAATCAATGCCCTAACACAATTTTTGAATGATGGTTAAAAATTGAGAATTAAGTCGAATTTTTTTATGTATAAAATATTATATATAATTAAACTTTAAACTATTAAATTCTACGGTAAGCATTCAACTTTGATTATAAAGAATTGTGAGTTACTTTATTTTTACAAAAAGGTTTATTTGGAAAATATACACATTACTAAATAATTAAATTCATATATCTTCTACGATATAATAGTAATGGAAAAACTATCTACATTATAACTTTTGCACTATTATTAAAAAATTCCAGCATTTGACGATTGAATTCATAATATTGCTCTAGATCAGCGGTACTCAACCTACGGCCCACCGAGCTTTTTCAAGTGGCCCGGTCATGACCCATTGCTCTGAAAAATTCAGTTACTTAAGAACAATGTATTAAAAATTGGTGGAAATTCTTTGACAAGAAATCAAATCTTCAATTTTGCTTTTTGGCTGTCGAAGTCTTAAGGCTTTGAATTGATATTCTTTTTTCTATTTGTAACGGTTACGGTTAGCGATAGTAGCGACAATTTTATGGGTGGAACTTATTTTAACAATCCTTCATACTTTGCAAGAGAAAGATATTTGAGTGTTTGGAGGTTGACTGTTTTGTAGTGAAAAATAAACATTGAGGAATACTTGTTTGATTTGTTACGAAAGTGCGGCATTTAAAAATGCCAGCAAACAGGAATCATTCAATGACACTTTTCCTCCAAGATCTATTTCAAGAGAAGTAAATAGGCTTTATTTAATATTTTTACAACAGCAACAATATATTTTGTTAATGGCAATGTCACAGCAGGAACAAAGACATCCTATGAAGTTTGTTATATAGATATGAAACAGTTAACTGATGCAGAAATTGTGAAGAAGCGCTTCTGAAATTCTTTTAATTTAGTGCTAGTGACAAAAATGAAAAAAAGTATAAAAAGTAATAATTAAAAGAAGCAAAACAGGAGTTATAATATTTTGATCAATTTTTCACATTTTAAATTTCCAATGTTATCTTGATCTTAAAGCATTTCTCCAACCTCCCTCCGTTTAACCTCATGTTGAGGCCCGTGTGAAATAGCTAACATATATGTGAGGCCTGCGTAATATGGCTGACATATGTATGCAGCCCAGCAGAAAAAAAGGTTGAGTACCCCTGCTCTAGATGGTGACTAGAGAAGAGTTATTAATAATAACAAATACAAATGAATTTTCTATCTCGATTTTTCTTACTAATAATTAAAACTGTGAATATTTCTCCTCGCCAGAAATTTAAAAAGAGTTTCAAAATATTTCACAAAACAACTCATTCTATTTATTACTCATACTTTTTCTTTTTTTTTCTTTGAATTTACTTTAAATGTTGAAAATGTTTATTAAAATATTTTTAGTTAAAGCTGTCTTCGCCAAATATTAAAAGGTTTGAACTCTAAATTCGGAACATATTTCCAGAGAAGAAAATGCTTTTCCTGACATTAATTCACTACATTGTTAAGTTATAATTATTAGTTACATTGTTAGTTACATTGAAGAGTAACATTGTAATTCATCCAGTACAGCTCTTATAGAACCGCATTATAAAATTAGAAAATATGTCATAAAACAAGAGAATTCTTTTAATATGTTAAGGGAAAATCATTCAGCATTACAGTGTAAGACATTGTTTCTCAAATTGTGGGGCGCACCCCCCTAGGGGGCGTGGTAACCCTACAAAGAGGGCGCAAGCGTATCAGAAAGTCGAAAATAAAAGATTATTTAAAAAATTTTCAATTTACTAGAAGGAAACGAAACACACAAAATGTATTCTGACATAATAAAAAAAAATACGCATTTACTTTGATATAGTATACTTATAAATGTATCAGTACGGCACAATATATTTGATACTAAGTATAAATACTAAGTTAAGAACAAGTTTAATAATTATTAGTGCTTTTTCAATGGGCTTATCATAAACAAAATTTAATACTTATCTTGATATTTTGTACGGTTTAAAATTAGGATGGTATTTTAGCTTTAGCGGCAAAGTATTATGCATTATTACTGCATTCAACACATTGTTATTGTATGGGGAAGGGGGCGCGATGAAAATTTTGATTGAAAATTGGGTCGCGAATATATAAAGTTTAAGAAGCACTGGTGTAAGGAACAAAATATGGAGCATTCATATTTAAAATACATTTCAGATCAAAAAATGGATTAACTCAGAAAAGAATGAGTAGAGAAAAAGAAATACTGTTCTTTATGAGGTAGATAAATCAGGAAATTAAATTAGATTCGAACACTTTTCAACATGAAAAAAATACTGTAGTTTTAGGTTCTACTCTTTAGCATTACGAAAAGATATGTTTTATCTATACCAGTGATTCTCAAGCACTGTGCCGCCGCACTTTCGTATGCAACTAAATTCTCAAAGTGTACCACCAATTTTTTTAAAATTATTAATTGCATTCTGAAGGGAAAAAGATAAAATCCAGAGCCGAATCATTTTCTCGGCCGTTTTATAGACAAAAACTTTTTTTAACGTATCCTTTCGTGGATAGATATATGAAAAAAAAAATTTGATTGGTTTGTAATCGATTTGTATACAGAAACATCTATACATGAATTAACTTTGAATAAAGAGGAAAATATAATTTCACTCTGTATTAATAAAGATTTAATTTCAAATCTCCGGAAGAGTCAATTAATTTATTTTGGATTAAAATTAGGCAATTATCTCATAATAGCAACAAAAGAGGCTGTAAAATATTGTTTCAGTTTTCTGCATCTTATTTGCGTGAATTCGAATTTTCAGCATTAACAAATATAAAAATGAAAGAAAGATCGATACTTTTAAATGTAGATGATGAAATGAGACCGACGTTATCATTTTTACGAGCAAATACAAACAAAATCATCAAAAATCATCAAGCTCAAATGTCGCATTAAATGTATTCTTATAATTAATTTGTAATTAATTATTCAATAAACATTTTGTTGTACATATTATTTTATTTAATATTGAAAATTACTATCATAAAATATTTTACAAAGTGTATTAAAGATAAGTAAAATTCTTTTCAATTTATTGTATTGTTAGTGTGCCGCCATATTTTGAACTTGTTAAAAGTGAACCGTAAAAAAAAGAAGGCCGAGAATCACTAGTCTATATTGACAACCCTCTTTAAGGAATTCTAAATATAGACTTCATTAAATGTTAAGCTTACGAGTGCCAGATTTATGCCACAGTTGACTCAAAAGTCTGTTTCAAATGTGTTCAAAATATATTTTTAAAAATTACTATATTAGAGAGTATGTTTCCATCTTCACAAAAATTAAATTTATATTTCACTTTGATGCGTAGGATAAAACAATATAGTTTTTTTAAACATATTACCCTAGCTATTAGCTGATTTCGAAAACGTTAAATAAAATTTTTTGTGAACAGAAAATGTTTTTATTTTTAGAGTAAATGCTTTTAAACTTTTTGTGTGTGTGTGTGTGTTAAATTTATATTTCGTTTTTTTAAAACTAGCTCATACGAAATAATTTCAAGTACTAAGAAATAACTATATATATAATTTTTACTTCCGTTAAAACAAATACGAAGGAACTAAGCATCATTTTAAACAAACGCAAAAATTATTTTAAGCCCCAATGGTAAAATTAGCCAACTTCATCTCTACCCATCTAATCACAGATCCACCGGATGCCATGATGCAAGTATTTTTCTCTTCCGTTTCCAGAATTTCCTTTTTCCCTTCATTTTGTTAAGTTAATATTATACGCAGTCCAAGAAAAAATAAGCTCTCGTTTCCGTACAACCTTGTGGCTTTTTACACGTGTTTGCATTCCTAAGCACACGGAGTGAGTGGAAAATTGGGTTGTCCAGAAGTTTCCATTGAAGAATGAGAGGTATAGGTGGATCCTAGCAATCAAGGTCATGTTTGTTTGGGAAAACATGATGCTTGAGGCTGTGGTAGACATTGAACACAGATGTTTTGTTTCGAAATACTGGTGAAAGTGATTTCGTTACCCGTTTAGGGACAGTTAAGGTTTAAAAGGTTAAGTCTAAAAATAGGTCAATGGTATAAAGATGAAAATGTAGTGAAAAACAGAAAAATATAATGAAATTCGTTTAAGGTATCCGACTACGTTCGGAACCATAATTTTAATAAAAGCACATAAATGGATAATTTTCATGATATTTAGTGTCACTTAGAATAGAATACATGTATACAATTGTTTTATAAGGACATTTTGACAAAAAAATTATTTAAATACTATATTTTGGCAAAAAATTAACTTAGAATACCTTTTTCTCAAAATGTTCTCTTTTTATAAAAAATGCTTCTAAAATAATAATATTTTGTGTGAGTGTGTGTGTGTGTGCTTATATAAAGTAAAGACTTCTCCAGAGAGTCTGAACTATTTTTTTTTTGAAAAATTCACGTTATTTTCAGAGTGACAACCCATTGAAATAATTATCAGCGTTTTTTTTCTGAAAATTTTTCCCCTCTGTTGTCGTAAAACATGGATAAACCCACTTCTAAGTTGTATATTTCAAAAATTCTAGTTGAGCCTCTGTACAAAGGTCTTAGATATATATACAGGTAAAATATAATGATAATAGAAGCATTTTTTACAAAATGTGAATATTTTGAAAATGGGTCATTTTATGTTAATTTTTTGTCAAAATATTGTACTTAAATAATTTTTATTGTAATAATACTTTTAAAACAATTTTACATAAATTTTCTAATATTACACTAAATACATAAAAATCCATTTATCATTTTTAAAACCCCGTTAAACAGTCGGACCCCAAACCCGAAAATGAAGGACGAAATATGTTTTCGTGTTAAAAGAATTTCACACACGTTGAAGGATATTGAAAAAAAAAATCCTATTTCAACAAAATTAAGTTTATTGAGTATATTTTATTTAAATAGATATGTATAATTGCCTGCATTTAATATATATCAATGAAACAAAAACATTCAAAAGGACTTACTGAAATGGAACAATTTTCAAGTCTTTTAGGAAACAAAGCTATTTATTGAGTTTTGGAAAATAATCTCATATTTTCCTTTGCAATATCTTTTTTAGTGTGAAACTGTCAACAATTGTTCCATATCGTTGACTTTGTTATTTATTTAACCATTGGAATGTCCGTCTAAATAACTGAGCATACTTTTCACGACGTTCCTCATTTCGAATGATGTGGGAACAGGAGCTGTCATTGTCAGAATCTACATCAATGTGTGATATTTTTTAAGATTTGAACAAACTCCAAATTTCCTTTGTCTGCCATAATTGGGGTAGTACCCAGATTATCGTCATCTACTGCAACGAATTATTCCGATGATACAGTAGTACCATTGGGCGTCGAAAATTCGGGGCCCTCTGAAAAACGGGTTTGGGGGCCCCCAAGCCCAAATACGTACATAAATACTTCAGGCTTTGGGCCCCGAACACAGGGGCCCCCAAGGGGGACAATTTTTGAGAAAAAAAGCATAGAATGACAATTTTCAAAATATTTTTCCTTTTGCGCTTCTATTATAATAATTTTTTGCCTGTATATAAACCCTTTTAAGGCTCAACTAGAATGTTTGAAATATAAAAAGAAATGGGTTTATCCAAGGTTTAGACAAAGAGGGGGGGAAATTTTAAGAAAAAAACCGATAATTATTTCAATGGGTTGTAACTCTGAAAATAATGTGAATTTTTCAAAAATCATAGTAGAGCCTCTGTAAAGAAGTCTGAACTATATAAGGCAAAATATTATTACAACAGGAAGCATTTTTCACAAAAGGAGATATTTGAAAAAGATTATTCTAAGTTAATTTTGCCAAAATATGTATTTAATTTTTTTGTCAAAATGTCCCTTAAATCAATTTTATACATTATTCTAATCTAATACATGGTATCATAAATTTTCTTTTCGCTTTTAAAATCGCGGTTCCGGACGTAGTAGGATACCTTTAAGACCAGATATATTGAAATTTAAAATGTGGAAAACCCGATAAATATTAAAACTCCTGTTTTGTTGATTAATTAAAAAGCAATTATTATTTTTATTTATTATTTTTCACTAACACTAAATTAGATGATTTAAACACTCCCACAATTGAACATAAAGCATATTTACAATTATATAAATGGTTCTTTTGTTACGGTGATAATATACCCTGACGGATTACACTTTTGCTGTTGCAAAAGATTATTCCAAGAGCTATTTATCACCTCTTTAAAGAGATGTTCGAGGAAAAGTGTCATTGAATGATTCCTGTTCTATTGGTATCTTGTAAATACAACACTTTCGTAACAAATCAATTATTGATCCATGTTTGTTTTTCCCTACAAAATAGTCAACCTCCCAATCGTCTTGAAACGATATATTTTCTTTGAATATTTTTCGCTTGTAAGATATGAAAGATAGTTAAAAATTAGTTCCTCCCATAAAATTGTCGCTACCCACTGTTGTCTGTTATCACTAAACGTAACCGTTCCAAATAGAAAAAGGATATCAATTCGTACCCGTACGACACCAAGAGCAAAAAGCAAAATTGATATATTTGATTTCTTGACAAAGGATTTCCCACCAAATTTTTAATACAATGGTCTTAAATAAGTAATATACTCAGAGCAATGGTCCATGACCGAGCACTTAAAAAGGCTCAGTGGGCCGCAGGTTGAGTATCGTTGATCTAATCTCTTTATCAGTCATCTTTATCTGTCTAATTACAATTAATTTTAAAACATATTTCATTAATTTGTTGTGTTTACTATGTGCGATATCCGTTTTCATAAATTTCATGGGGAGTAATATGAAGAAACTCTTAGTTTCGTTATCATCATCTAAGAATATAAAATATTTCTAATTCACAATTTTTTTTAAAAGTTGTAGTATCTCTATATTTTAGAAATACAATGTGGGGAAAGGTAAAAGCAAATAAAAGGTATATACGGGTAAATGTCTTTCAATACACTCAGTGGGTTATGGTAAGCATATTCCCACTAAACAAAGTGTCTTGAAAATCAAAATAATTTTACCTAATAAGCTAAATTAATTGCTTTTCTTAAATCAATCTCGTTCCCAATAATATTTAAATATTCCATCGCTAGTAAAAATAGCCCGGTAAAAGGTTGAGTCAAAATAATATGTATCATTCATTAAAAACCTTTTATTATTCATTTCATTTGAATATGTATTCATTGAACATTTTATATTAATCTTGCATGAATTGCTAATGCTCTTCCAAATTATTACATTAATTAAATGACTTAAATTGAAAATAGTAATGACTTAAAATGATGTTAATGCAAAGGTAAACTCTTTATTTTTTATTTTGTAATTGAATATAATTAGAAATAAATTATTTTAGAAAGATGTCCTTGCGAAATTATTAAATTGCAAATAGTCATGATTAATTATAATAATATTTAAGAAAAATGTTCTCTCTCTCTTAGGAATATTTTACATGATAAATATTTGCTTTATTTTTCCAAACTTATTTTATATGTATAATGTTATATCCTTTCGTTCAATGAGTTGTAGAAGGGTAATGTAAACACCACTGAGTACCTCGTACTTTAATAGTTAAGTTTTTCAAAAATACACTTCTTTTCTACTACTGGAAAAATTTTTTATATCTAGGAAAAGATTAATTAATGTTGAAGATTAACCCTTTCATAAGCCATTTATTTTTCTTTTGAATTTCATACAGTTTTTTATGTTTTATTAAAATTAAGGTATCCGACTACGTTCGGATCCTGATTTTGCAAAAGCGTATAAATGGATAATATTTATGATATTTAGTGTCACTTAGATTAGAAAATGTATATAAAATTGTTTTAAGAATAGTATTACAATAAAAAATTATTTAAGTACAATATTTTGACAAAAAATGATTATAGAATGACCCATTTTCAAAATATTCTCCTTTTGTGCAAAATGCTTCTATCATAATAATATTTTGCCTGTATATAGCTCAGACCACTGTACAGAGGCTCAACTAGAATTTTTGAAATATATAACTTAGAAGTGGGTTTATCCATGCTTTAAGACAACAGAGGGAAGAAATTTTAAGAAAAAAAACGCCGATAATTATTTCCATTGGTTGTAACACTGAATTTTTCAAAAATCACAGTTGAGCCTCTGTACAGAGGTCTGAGCTATATACAGGCAAAATATTATTATAATAAAAGCATTTTTTACAAACGGAGAACATTTTGAAAAAAAAATTATTTGAAGTTAATTTTTTGCCGAAATATTGTATTTAAATAAAACTTTTTGTCAAAATGCCCTTAAAACAATTTTATACATGTGTATATTTAAGGAAATATATTTTATTTTGCCAAATTTTATGTTTGCATTTAAATTTTAGGGGTGGGAAGAATACTTCCCAAGAAACCATTCACCGTCATAAAGAAAATTAAATTTAATGGCGATTATTTGCCCCATGAAAATTGAGAAGCCTGTTACAATGCATAAGGAGACATCACATTCTGCACACATGTAGCAGATCCTCTTTTTTGTCCCTTTCTGCTACTTTACTTTTTAAGCTAACAGGACGTCTTTTCATTTTTCTTGAGAAATATCCTTCTATTAGATTACGCGCTGCTATACCGAATGTTAGCTGGTCTAAACTTCTGTTTCTTTTGTTCACTTGCCCAGTATGAAACTATTTATGATGGCAAAGTCAATAAGAAAATAAAAGATACGATGCCACCATTATATACCAATCTTATTTGGTATTTTCATTATGTACAGAGACAGCTTTTGGACAAGGTACTTCTTCCGTACCATCTTTTTTATCAGATTTACAGATGTCATAATCAGCTGAATTATGTGCAGTAGCACAAAAGTGAAGAGGGAATTAGTCTTCCCACCGCTATAATAGCAAGGCCAATATATGATAATGGACTTTACGCTTCTCACAAGTTTATTTTGTTAGATCATGTAGATAGGAAGTTATCTCTCTTCTCAAGGCCCATGAAAGGGTTAAAGGTAAATTTACTTTTCCCTAATTGTTAATAAATACAAAATCTCAGAAATATACTCTCTTCTACAGTTGACTTTTCCTTACGAAATTTATTTCGTAGTACAAAAGATAATTATATTCCTACTATAGAATGTGAATCATATAAAAAGAATTTAAAATGAATTTCGAAATTTCACTTTTTCCGAATAGTAAAAAAGTATGTGTGTGCGCACGAGTGTGTGTGTGTTTGTGAAAACTCACCTGATCTGTTAAGTGCTAGATGTGAATCACACATTCTAGTATACAAAATTATTTTCATGTCTTTTACTGTTAAGAACTCTTTTTCTAATTTATTCAAGATGAATCAATAAAACCGGTTTATATTATGTGTAATTTCACTAAATTTCCATGAAATTTTCAAGCGAACACACAACAGACAACTTTAACAGAGCTTTAAAAACAATTCTCTTAAAAAAGAGATGTTATAGTATTTGTCACATCAATAGTGAAAAGATTCTATAGTAAGGATTTCTTAAGTTTCACAATTCAAAATTTCAATAGGAATATTGAAATAAATTAAAATAGAATATCGTAATATTTGTTTGTATTCTAGAACCCTTTCTTTGGTGTACAAGTATGTGTTCCTATGTTAATATACAAACAGGTAATAACTTAATCCACACATGACTTAACTTACTTTATCAATGATATCCAAAAATGATTTTAATATTTGTGACATGAAGTATTTTTTGTGTTAAATGTATTTTTTAAAAATAAATAAATTTAATCCTTTTGCATTTTTAATGCTTTGTTTCCTATTCAAAGATCTTCACCTGGAAATTCATTATTTGAAATGCATCTAACCAGTATTGAAGAAATTATTCCTTAAGTTCGGAACCTAAATGACATCTAAGGGATTGAAAAAGATTTTCATATACTTTATTGTATTACTTTAAATACAATTTAAAAAAATAATAATATATATATATATATATATATATATATATATATATATATATATATATATATATATATATATATATATATATATATATATATATATATATATATATATATATATATATATATATATATATATATATATATATGTATGTGGGATATCCCATTTGTAAAAGGTTAGATCATATCCTTTTCCAGAGGTCGGCAATTGTAATCAAAGTATTCCACATCAACGTCATCTAGCGTCCCTTTTAAAACGCCGACATCAACCTTTTTCGGCAGAGGCCCACTAACACCCGTCAGGGAAACGTCGTATTTCGCGCGTCAGCGCCGTTCGCCCGCGCCAAGCGGTAAGTCTTAATAGCACCATAATGAGTTCTATTTAATCTCAAATGCTTTCCTTAAAGTAATGTGATCTAACTTTGCTATTCTTTTGAAATATTCCCCATGTAAATACTCCCCTATAATCCATAATAAATTATTTAGTTATCAACCACTTTCTTTCTTATAAACTATGTTGTCTATTTTATTTCAAAATTAACTAATACACCCTAAAAAAAAACCGCTAGACATCACTCCAATAAAAACCCCGCTATCTGAAGAATTCGACCTTTTGGAAGATTTCGGTTGGATTCCCATATATATATATATATATTTCCTCGTAAATGTAAAAATATTATCCGTTTTAAAAGTTGAGACATTGACAAAAGATTTGCATGCATTAACGTTCTATTTACTTGTATTTTTGTAAGTTATTTGTCTTTATGTAATACTTGCCAGTACGATAGTATAGTAATAGACCCTTTATATATGTAGGAAAATAAGTGCTATATGGGATGCTTTTAAAGCTCATTTTGTTAAGAACGGACGCTAGAATATTCTAGGGATTTTGTTTATATATATATATATATATATATATATATATATATATATATATATATATATGTATAATGTTGCGGCACTTTTTAGTCCCTGGATAAAAATATGCGGGTATAAAGATTTTGTACTTTTAATCATTCAAAAAACATCAAAGTTAAATAAAACATTTCATAAAAATATTAATACCCTTCTTAAAGTAGTTCAAACAAGAATGTGATAAAGAACACTTTATTTTTTATGATTTTTTATTGTGAAATATTATTTTTATAATAAAAATATATATTTTATTTCAATTATAATTTTATTTTAATTGTAATGTCATTTTTTAAAATGAAATTGGAAACTGTAGATTAGATGTGAAATTCGGGATCAAAAATGTGTTTTTCTTATAAGCATATTGATTTTCTTTTTCTTATCGGAAGAAAGATTAAAAGCGACACTAGAAGGCTATGAAACTTGAAACTGTTTCTTTAAATGATATTAAGAGAGATTCGAATTTGGAATTAAAATGAAGTAACTTTTCTCTGAAGTTATTTCGTCATCTTATCATATGATTTCTTGGAATAAATTGCTTATTTAAGGAAATAAATCTAAAGGGATATTTCTAAGTATACTCAAAACTATTGATAAGCAGTTTGTGTTTCTAGGATTTCCTCCTTAAGTTAGTTACAAGAACACAAAATTGCGTAAGCTTTGAGAATATTATAATTAACCAAAACGATTCAAGAAGTGGGAAGTTTATCACTATAGTAAACACCATAAACCAGTGCTTCTCAAATTTTCAATACTTGCGACCCAATATTCAATCATAATTTTCATCGCGCCCCCACTATACAATAACAATGTATTGAATTCGATAATACGATACTTTAACGCTAAAGATACAATGCGACTTTAACCTCTTAAGTGCCTCCGGCGTATATAAACGTCTCTCTCAGCCAGTGCGTAAAGTGCCCCTCACGTATGTATACGTCTTTCCGAAATACGATATTTTCTGTTCACTGCTATCCATAAAATTATTCCGAAAGCATTGGAATGCAATAAAATGAACTTGATAGTGTCTGCGAAAGATTTACTTATTTTAGAGGGTTTTCTTATTTATCCCTGTCCCACCTCCTCCCCCTCCCAATACGTTGTATACGAGCAAAACGGTGGCATTAGAGAGAGAATCACGTAACTTTTAATCGGCAGTTAAGGGATTAATTATAAATAGTATTATATATAATTATTAAGATAAATGTTAATGTTTGCATATAATTTTATGTATGAAAAGCCCGTGGGGTCACTGGTAATTATTAAACATATTCTTAACTTAATATTGTTAAATTAATTATAAAATACTTTATGCATTATATATATATATATACTGATACATTTATAAGTGTATCATATCCGTGTAAATGTTGCTGTTTTTTATATTTTTTATTATGTCAGAATATATTTTGTTTATTTACTTTCAATAAATTAATAACTTTTTCTTATAATCTTTTGTTATCGACTTTTCAATATGCTTGCACCCCACAGTTTAAGAAGCGCTGCCATAAACCATTAATCATGAAAAGCAACCGACTGGCTATAATCAAATAAGCTCCTTAATATACTCAAAAATATTATAATCATAGGTATAAAAAGAAAGATTGTATCTAGAATCCATGAATTTTAATTAAAAGAGCTCACACTAAAAATTTTACCTCAAAAATTTATGTACGTATTATTTTCAAAGACCGTCATTGGAAGGGATTTTATTAAAGATTAGAGTAATTACACATTTTCCTTTCATTATCTTATTTGGGCGTGGTAGCCTAGTTGTCAAGGTCACAGACTCATTGCTGGCGTGTCATGAGTTCGAGTCTAGTGCCGCTGAGTGAGTGAGTTAATATTAACGTCTCACTGTCCAGCTACACGAGGGCTTTTGGCGACGGACCACGCAGTTTTGAACCATGGTTTGAGCTGACGTTCCCCTCTCCTAACTACCACACCAACGGGAGGACGTTTCAGCTCTCGACTAATTTAACGTGCATCGCTGCCCTACACGGCGGGTCTTTAGTGGTACTGGGCTCGATTTCTTGACATGCCGGCCATGATCCGATGCCTTAACCTCTGGGCTACCGTAACCCTTCTAGTGGTGCTGAAGACCCGCCGTGTAGAGAGCCATTGCACGTTAAATCTGTTGTGGCTCAATGCTCCCCAGTTGGTGTGGTGGGAAAGTTAGAAGAGAGTGGTACCAGCTAAGGTGTCGTCCTGGTTCAAGAACTGACCATGGTATAAAATTCCGAGAACCATCGCCAATATTCCTCTTGCGGCTCATCGTGTGATGTATATAGATATAAATAAGACTCTCACTAATTTTACTTTATATATATATATTTGTTCTTTTTTATTTCAGTAGTGATGTAGGCTTGAGGTTAAAGCTGATTGAGCTCGGAACGTATCATTCATGTTTTATGTAAAACACGGATTACTTATCTTAAAGCTACTTCTTATCTCTGAAACTTATGCGATTGCGTTTAGCATGCCGAAACTAAATGATGAATAATGATTGTCTTATTTCGACATTTAGTAGATTTCGTCGGGCGTGTGTAGAAAGAAAAGTAGAACTTTAAAGTTACAGCTTTGCAATATTATTTTTCTAAAAATTTACTTAGTATGTGTTTTTTAAAACTAAAAATTTGGTTGGCTAAATGGAAAAATTTGAACAATTTTGGTTTGCAATACATAGGGTTAAAAATACAAAAGTAAATATTTATAAAATAAACACGAAGTTTTATTTATTTTTTTTTTAATTTTATTATATAAAATATTTTATTTTTTATTTTTCTTTAAGAGAAAAATTGACAAACATGGCCTCTAGTTCAAAATATCTATATATAAAGTCTTTTATTATGTATAACATTGGGCAGATTGTAGAATAAATTATATTTACGCACAATTTTTTTTTGCAAGATTTGTACAGGAAATTAGATACATAAAAATTTTCACATTACATTCATTATGCATCTGAAGCAATTAATTATTCAATTATATCAAATGTAACAATAATAATTAATGTTAATAACTTTTTTACTATTTTTTATTAATTTCGTTACTGTTGCCATACCTCATAAAAATTTTAGCATATTCTATTTGGACGTAATGAGATTTGTTTTTACTAATATATGTGATTAAGAACGGAATCAGACCGCAACGACATAAGTTTTTTTTAATTTGTGTAACACAAGAACATTTATTTTGATAATTTGTTTTTTCTGAAATTTTATCAAGTTTTCTCAGTTGATCTGATCGGATGTTGATAGATATTTCCTTCGAGAGTTTATCTTTTTGTCTCTATCCGCTTTGTGTGATTGGTTCTTTCCGTTCTTAGTTTTCTCTAAGATAAAATCAGAAACTGAAGTACGATAAATTTCATTATTCTAACCTGACATTTACATGGGAAGTTAGTAATAAGAAAGCATTTAATCCTTTGAGTTTTAAAGCATTAGTTTCTTTGTTTTAAGATATTGTGCAGGTAAGTGAATTATTCTTTTTATACGACTTTCGCTTTCAATGGTAATAACGACGAAATATAAAAAGAATTAGATATCTTTAATTATTTGTTAAATTATTTTCAATCTAGATTAGAAATGTATTATATTTTCTGAAATAGATTTCTTTCCAGTCCCCATCAGAATTTTTATGCTTAGGAAATACGTAGAGAATGCATTTTTTTTAATATCAAGTATATCAAAAGCAATTAGTAGCAAACGAAAATTGATTTTTTTTTAAATCAATGCAATAAGCAGGATTTTTTTTATTTGCAGAATTTTTTTCTTTCATATATTTTCTAATTTAAAATTTGCTTAATAAGTTTTAGATTTCTTTTATAAAAGTTAAATTTGTTTCAAAATGACTTGCCAAAAAGCACTAGTAGTAGCATAGAAAAATAATCATGGTTTTATATTGCATAATATTTTACACACTTAAAGTATTTTTTTTATATTTAAAAAACCTTTGAGTAATGTTCATTCGAATTACACTAAATTGTGTTTGAAATTTGTGTTGAATTTGTGCAGCCAATGATAGAAATAAACAATTCTTCTTGATACATTTTTCAAATTAATAACGCATTGATTATATTTGTTTTAATATTCTAAAATGAGTTGAAGTATATAACTAGAAATAAGTCAAAAGTTGTTTTTACCTACTTACTGGTTTGTAAATTGCTTATTAAAATTTGGTGACATTTGAACCCCCTTAACAATCCTCACGCCTTTCTATTAGAATCATTAGAATTTTGAATTTTTTCAAACGATTATGAGGAAATAAATAAGAATTTAAATTATTTTTAAACTATGGGGCAAGGCGTTTCGACCAAAATGGTAAAAGAAGTTAGTTGAAATCGCAAACAGCTCGGAGTGCCAAATTTAATCGTTCAAAGTACACAGATAAAGTAAATAAATAGAGATTGTATTTCAAAACAGATTTCCTTTTGAGATATTTTTAATGAATCATACGCATTTATAAAGAATGAAAGCTCATTAATTTGGCTTCCATACGTTTTTCTTTCTCATCTGAATTTTAGTGCAATTTCAGTTCACAGAGATCAAAGATGGAAACAAAATTTTTGATGCATATAAATTTTGTCCACTTGATGTATAAAAAATACATTACTAATAGAATTGAGGTGTCGATTAAATAAAGAAATAGATGTTAACTATACATAAATTTCAATGAGGGTAATATGTGTACCTGTAATGTGTTGTGAGAATAAATTCATCAAAACATGCCATAAATGAATTTTAAATAAAGCATTAATTGAAATATGATAATTAAAAAAATTTAATTTATTCAAAAGTGGATATAGAATGACGAATGGCAAACTTTTTAAAGAATGGCATCTTTTCATCAAATAGAGAAAATTTTGGCGGTCAGTGCAACTTTGATTGTAAAATATGCCACAAAGACATAAAAATAGTATGATTCGAAAATTCTTGAAAACTGATGTGATGAAAAGAACTGTGATTGTATGTATTTCTAGTTTTTTTTTCAATATTAAACAAAATAAGATTATTTTAATAACTTTAGTATGTTTGTTGAGGTGGGTTTCCGTTTTTTTTTTTTTATATATATATATCGCGGATGTTTTCAAATCAACTTCTTAATAAATCACTCTAAACACAATTTAAATATGTAGAAAAATCGGAACATGTAGTTAAATGAATTTTTTTTTTTATTGAAATTGAAAACTTCTATATGATTGTGTAAACTATCGTTTCACTTAACTCTAGACAACTATTTCATCAAAAAGCTGCTGAATTCTTTTAAATGGTCCCGCTGACCTAGTCACGCAGGAAAATTACCGACTACTAGAAACAATTTTTCGTATGGAAATTAAATACAATGAAACGGCTGATGAACTGGCTAAAGAAGCAAGAGACTAAACAACACAATTTCAAAAGTCAAAGTCATGTTACACTCGATGACGAAAATGCCATTTCCCGATATTTATTAAGAGAAAACCATTAAGGTGAATCAACAAATATGCGAGATTGATTCTAATAGAGAAATCACAAAGACAATTACATGATTGAAAACAGGCCACTTAAGTGGCATGAAAATAAATGTAGGCAATACAAGGTCATATGTAAAATGTAGAAATTGTCCTGACGAAGAACTCTTTCCAAGCCATATTTTCAATTATTGAGCTATATTAGCATTTTTGCAGAACATTGCAGAATACCCATATGATGATGATCTCTACACAGAGAATATAATGAAGCTGGCTAAAGCCGTCATTAGCAGTCACGGATCCATTTGACTTTCTGGACACGACACCAACCAACCTAGTAGTCCTGGTCCTGAACTCGTAGGTGGCGTTGTTGAATTGAGGGCTTGAAACTTAACGCCACTGAATACCCACCGTGTAGAACACCAAAACACGTTAAATCTGTCTTGGCTTTAAGTCCTCTATTTGGCAAGGTGGGGAAGATTGGGGAGGGGATGCAATCTCAAATGTTTTCTTTGTCATTTGACCGTTGCTCAAAATTAGGAGATGTCAATCGCCAGTAGATCTCTTAGTAGTCATGATCGTGGGTTCGAAGTCTAGTGCCTATGAAGACCCCCTCCTCCATGTAGAGTGGATGATGCGCTTTAAATCTGTCTTAACTTAAAGTCTTCCCTCCCCCCTTCGGTAGGCTGGGAAAGTTTAGAGAGGGGGTGCTAGCTCAAATATTATCCTTCACTTGACTGTGGCTCAAAGTTAAGAGGTCCGTCGCCAATAGCGGCTGCGGTAGCCGAAGTGGTATAGTTATCGGATCGTGGCTTGCCTTGTCACGAGTTCGAGCCCAGTACCACTAAAGACCCGCCGTGTAGGGCAGCGATGCACGTTAAATCTGTCGAGAGCTGAAACGTCTTCCCGTTGGTATGTTGTGGTAGTTAGGAGAGGGGGGTGCCAGCTCAGGTGTCTTCCACGTCACTTGACCATGGTTCAAAATTACATGGTCCGTCGCCAAAAGCCCTCGTGTAGCTGAACAGTGCGACGTTAATATTCAATCAATTAACCGTCGCCAATAGCCTTCAGATTGCGACTCAAATTAAAATAAAATCAGCAGCTCTTTAAAAAAAATTCCCATTAAAAATAATTTCTATTAACACTTGACAGAAAATTAATTTCTGAACGTCTATAGATGAACATACATATGCAGTCAAATTTCGAACCATCTAAAAATAGAATAGTTCTCTCGCTTATGCACTTATGGGATGTAGTATTTTTCTACATTCAGTGTGCTGTTATGAACGTCAATTAGGATTGTGAATCCGCAACCTAATACTTCCTCTTCATCTTGATTGTCATGTGAGTTAATTCAGCGAAGCAGCGGTGATGACGAGGCGAAGAGGATGTCCGTCGAGAAGAGCGTAGGGAAGCGGAAGCATCCCTTCGTTGAAAGTCAGCGATCCCAACAGCGTTTCCTCTCGATAAGATCTCGCATCATACACAATTGATATTCATAGGGCACTTGGCGAAAATAAACCATCGCTTCTTTCGGAAGATGTGAGATAATGGGTACTTAGTAAATGAAAGAAGGCTCTTTATTTACGTCGAGTTGGGATGAAGAAGTTGGATAGTTTACATCCACAACTTTTTTTACAGTCAGCACTCTAAATTGGAGCCTTTGAAGGTTTTTATATTTGTACAACAAAAGGGTTACAACGGGGTGGAGAGCCTGCCGCCGTAAATGGGATCTTCTAAATGAGTTCAAGTTTTTCAAAACAAATAACTTTGTTTATTTTTATTGAAAAATTACATTTCATTCACTATTTCAAAAGAGAAATACTACAAAATTATTCATTTTAAGGTATCCGACTACGTTTGGAACCATAAGTTTAA
This sequence comes from Trichonephila inaurata madagascariensis, assembly GCA_019973955.1. Classification (NCBI taxonomy): domain Eukaryota; kingdom Metazoa; phylum Arthropoda; class Arachnida; order Araneae; family Nephilidae; genus Trichonephila; species Trichonephila inaurata. The sequence continues at coordinate 165,844 of BMAV01009241.1, forward strand.
AAAGCGTATAAATGAATATTTTTTTTTGAAATCTAATGTCATGAATTAGAAAAAATATATATAAATATTTTACAAATACTATTCTAATAATTTTTCATTTAAATCAGTGACGTAACGTACACCCCCGCAACTACCGCATCGTGGGGGGGCAGGCTTTCAAGGGGGCCCAAAGCCTGACTGACACCAAGCAAGTAAGGTTTTGCAATCCTTTGTAATATTTGGCTTGGGGCCCAAAACCTAACTTTGCAGGGGGGACCCTAATGTTCTCCATTCCGCCACTGATTTAAATGCAATTTTTCTGCAACATTGCATAGTAAATAGTGCATTCTGAAAAATAGCATATTTTCAAAATATGCTCATTTTATGGAAAAGGCTTCAATAATAATAATAATAATAATATGCGTATATATATCTAAGACTTCTCTAAAAAGCCTGAATTAGAACTTTTAGTATTCCCATCATTTTCAGTTACAATTAAACGAAATATTAACCGAGGTTTTCTGTTAAAATGTTTATACTCTGACGAACTAAAATATGAATAAATGCACTTCTAATTTATATACCGTAAAATCCAGCGTACAACGCACACTTTTAACATAAAAGAATACGAGAAAAAAATATGGGTGAACGTTATACGCCAAGTGTAAAAATAAGAGCTTTAAAAATAGAAAGAAGATAATAATAGAAAAAAAAATTAGACTTCTAGATACATCGAATACTGTTTCTTTAAAAGATAGGACTTACCTAATGAACTTATAGGGTTGTTGTTCTAGAAGTGCACTATTTTTTTTCTAAAGCTGAATAATACGTCGAATAAATTACTTCAAAACACAAGAGCATTGCGCACATATATTTAAGGTTTCTTAATAAAAAAAGGGTGCACATTATCAGGCGAATAGACCTAAAAACTAAAAATTGCAGCTTGAAAGTAAATAAACCCCATTATACGCTGGATTTTAGGGTATTTAAAAACTCCTAAAATCCAGCCCTTAACAATATTTCTACCAACTTTTGTATAAATATACGTAGCGTAAAATGACGTTTTTAAGGTTGTAGTTTTTCTAAAAATGAAGTTTTTTAGAAAATGGAGTCAAAGATAAAGATTGCATTCGAAATAAAAAATAAATATATAGAATCAGACAAAGATTCACAAGAAGTGTTTTAATATTTTCTTAAAAAAAGGTCAATTTTTTACAAGTCTCAAATTAAAATGCATATAATTCCATTTCTACAATTTGTAGCTTCAGAAGTAAGACAGTTTTAGAAATCTAAGATTTCTCTCAAATATTTTGTTGAATAAATAAAAAAAAATTCAACGTTTTCTCCAAAATTCAAGTTTGTAACATATCCCTTGTTCGGATACCTTACTTAATGATTTAAATTGTACGTATGTCATTTGATGTTATCAGGTCTATTCACGTATTTTCTGAACACATACTATTTTCATATGTTTAGAATGCAAATTAAATTCCAGGTTTTAAATGCAATATTGATTCCAGGTAAAACTAATAAGAGTCACAGAATTTTTAATTTCCTATGAGAATAAGCAAATTTTACAATAGAAGATGCTGCAATACATAGATAAATTTTAATTACAAAACAGTTTCGGAAAATCGGTTAACCGGAAAATTGATCTGAATTTCAAAACCAAAAATCCGGTTTTAAATGTGATGGAAACAGGATTTTCAATTTTGTGCATTGGTTACCCTGAACAGAAATTCACCGCGGCGATGCATTCCATGCTATACATATTACATACCGAACAGGCAACTAAGTCTTAATATTCAGTAAACTATATCAGAATAAAAAAAACATCATTATTTGTCATTGTCAGTTTTTGCTGTTCAGTAGATACATCTGATTCGAAAAATAGTTTTATTTACTCAGATGTGTTGTATATGTATATAGCTTTCTATAAACATATATATTCAAAGTTATGTTTCGCGAGTTTTCAAATTCTATTTTGTATTACGTCATTATTCGTCAACTTCAATAATATGGTTAGAAGCATCTTATATAAATAGACTGCCTTGTTATGTTGTATCCAGAAAATGATGTGTGATATATATTGTTAACTTAACGTATTGTTTTTTTTAAAATTTAACATATATTTCTTTTTATTGTCCACTTAATAAATAAATGTTTTTTTCTAAACTAGCATTTTTATTTTTTCCTAGTTTACCTCTTTTACATCTCTGCTATTCACTATTAATTTCAAAAATCTAAGATGTTCACACTTTTTACATAACCGGATTTTGAAAATATTTCAAAACCCAATGGGAAGAGTAAATTTTTGAATTTTTCTAAAAATTGCAACTAATTAAATGAAATTAAGGTATATGACTACGTTCGGAACCGTGATTTTGCGAAAGCGCATAAATGGATAATTTTCATGATATTTAGCGTCACTTAGATTAGAATACATGTATACAATTATTTTAAGGATATTTTGACAAAAAAAATTATTTAAATACAATATTTTGGCAAAAAATTAACTTAGAATAACCCTTTTTCAAAATGTTCTCCCTTTTGTGAAAAATGCTTCTATTATAATAGTATTTTGCATGTATTAGCTCAGACCTCTTTACAGAGGCTCAACTAGAATTTTTGAAATATATAACTTAGAAGTGGGTTTATCCATTTTTTACGACAACACAGAGGGGAGCAATTTTAAGAAAAAAACGCCGATAATTATATTTCTATTGGTAGTAACTCTGAAAATAATCTGAATTTTTCAAAAATCATAGTTGAGCCTCTGTAAAGAAGTCTGCACTATATACAGGCAAAATATTATTAAAATAGAAGCATTTTTCACAAAAGGAGAACATTTTGAAAAAAGATTATTCTGTTAATTTTTTGCCAAAATATTGTATTTAAATAATTTTTTTTTGTCAAAATGTCCTTAAAATAATTTTATACATGTAGTCTAATCTAAGTGACACTAAATATCATGAAAATTATCCATTTATGCGCTTTTTTAAAATCACGGTTCCAAACGTAGTCGGATACCGTAAGCTATGTTTGAAATTAATTCTAAATAGATGAGAGAAATGTGGCCTTTTTCGGTATAGTGCGTTTTATTATCCTTAGGCTAAATAAACAAAATAACCTTGTCTTATAATATTGGAATTGCATCCTCTTCAATTCTGATTGGCTTCCGGAAATTAGCATTTTCTTTTTCGTGCTTAACTTTTGGAAGTGAGTGTATAAAGATATAGAAATTTTTTTTAAAAAAATACATAACAATTATCGAAATGAAATATTCAAACAATAAATATAAATTGAAATAAATAAAATCATAAAGCAAACCTTAACATCGCCTTTGGTTAACACATATCTGTTTGTAGTTATATATGATTTTTTCGAGTTACAACAAAATAAATCATATTTTCTCCGGGTTAAGAAGTGTCGAGTAATTCTAATGGACTTCCTCTTGAGAATATTTATATAAAAATAATGGCAAGGATTATTAACATTCGCAAATTATTATTTAACATTAAGTTTTTATTCATTTCAAAAAATTACATTTTTATTATTTCTTGTTTTGAGGTGGTTGTCTTGTTTCTAATTCTAATAATTTAAATCAAGATTTCAAATAAAATAATTATGAATTATAAATACCTTATTTCAAGGTGTGTTAGAAAAAAAATTTGAATTTTTTACATGTAAATATAAATGTTTGGTTAAGGAAAAATAATTTAAAAAATTTATTTCTACATTTAGCACATGAATAACATTAGTAATAAATATGAGCGATAGATGGCAGCACGACAGACATATTATGAAATGTGTTAGATGCCCTCTTTTTCAAGGTGTACAAAAAAGTCAATGTCGGTCATTGTCACAATCCTATTTTCGAAGTTCAGTTGAAATTTATTTTCGACCTTGACATTTGATATCAGTTGGACTGACTGGAAAACAAAGATGTTCAATCGAAAAACTATTTCGCAAGTATGCAATCAAATGGCAAGTACGGTTTTTAATTTTTTCGATACGCACAAGCTAATTTTCTTATGTATACGAAAATAAACAAATATAAGAGATAAATATTTGTGATAAATAATTGAAATTTCACACAATATGTCAAAAGGAATTTATAAAAACCAGTATTCATTGATAAATGATAAAAACACTGAAAAATATCTTACAAACCTTTTAAGTATAGCTCCTAGGATAATATATATAACTTTAGAGCAAGGATATGTCAAACTCGAAGCCCGCAATGAGCACTTTTGCGCCCCGGCCAATATATCGGTACACAATAATATATGATAAAATTACAAACCGACCGAAATAAAAATGAGATAGATCGAATTTGCTAAACGTTTTAATCATATTCTTTTTCTTTTTTTTTCGCTGTTATTAAGCAACATTTGTACGTTTACTTAAATATTCCACGTTTAGGTAAATACGGTACCTACGTTTCTATAAATAGTGATTTTTTTGTGGTCCACTTAAACCTTGTTTATTTAGCCCAAGTTAGCTTTGAGTTTGACACCCTTACTTTAGAGGGTTATAATTTTATTTTTCAACAAATAGATTTTTTCTTGCCACATTTCTAGAGCATAAACTAGTGATCACCTAAAATCCCTAGACCTAAGCCATACAGAAAAGGTTTGTGCTTATCTTGTAAGAAAAGTGTATGCAAATAGGAGGCAATATATATCTCGTTTGAAGATCTTGACGATAACATTTGCACAAAATAGAATGAATGGTATTAATACTGAATATTTGTAAAAGCTTTTTGAAAATATGCCAGACTTAACGGTTTATTGACTCCTTATGGAAAGATATTCCACAGAATAATGACCTAAATAATAACTGTAAAAATGATGAAAAACTTAACTGTCCTTATAACTGTGAGCATGATAAAAATTATTCCTTTCCAGTATTTTATTAAAGTGCATATAATATAAAAAGTTTATTAGTATTCTATATGTATACCTTCAATTATTAAAAAAATTATATTTATTTCACTAAAGTGCTTTTTTTAAAACAAATTACTTACTGTCCTAATAGAGTAATGAGAACCAGCGCATAATGTAGTTTTTGATGATGAAATTCAGCGTTGATGATAAACCTTTAAAAACCCCGTCAAATCCTACCCCCTTTTCTACGAAGAACTTTTAACTTTTAAAAAAAAACATTTCAGTAGGAAATACAATTTTGGATGTAATCGCATTATTTTATGATTAAATAAAAGGATTATGCATTAAAGAAACTTTAGAAACTTTAAATATATTAAATTGATTTCTAACCTGATTTTTTTTATTTTTAGAAGTGCCAAATAAAAGGGAAAATGTTTTCTTCAAAATTTTCGCTACTCTTACTTGGCTTCGTAATCTTGGGAACATGTCTGAATATTGCACAATCAATGCCCACTGGGGATGTAGATGATTACAATAAAGGAAATGATATCGAAGATGAAGAATTTGAAGAGGAGTTACCTTTCGGTATAGATTCCTTGGATGGTAATGTTTCACTATATTTTTTACAATATGTTTTACCTTTCATAGTTATTTATAATTCTTTCTGGAAATACTAACGGTTAATAAAGAAATGTAATGTAAATCTTAATTGAAGAAAACTATAAATTCTGTAAACCTTTTTGACTTACAAATCCTTTCAGGTACGTAGCTACTACCATATCGATGATAGGGGATTCCCAAGCTGCAGGGGCCCCCAAATGTGTTGGCAAAAATATCGCAAGGCCTCAAAAAAGGATGTCCAAAGATATTTTGATTCAGGGCCCACTCAGGACTAGCAACCCCAGTGAATCCTTTCAAAAAACATTCTTCGTGTTTTATTAAATAATAAGTATTAATATATACTAAAAAAACAATTCTCATTCGATATAGTGCTTAGTGAGGCTGGCTGCAGTGCCATTTTGCCTGGGTTCGAATTCCGGAGATGGCATGGATGTTTGTAAATGTTTCATGCCTTTGCGTCATGGGGGTACTCTAAATACCCAGCGAGCCGCAAAACCTCTCGTGAGGTTGGTGGAAGGGGAAGAGAGATGGAAGACACCTGACCCCCCAGAGTGTTCTCCCTCAAAATTTGGGACGAACCTAGCCGAATCGCACTGTCACCTGTATGGTGCTCAAAGCCCCGATGAATTTCCATGGGCCTTGATCTGATGTTATTATCGATCAGGTGGCATAAATAACAAAAACAAGAAAAATGTATTCATTTATTCTTATTTAATGGGAATTTGAATAAGAATATTTTTTAATTAATTTTAGAATTGAGAATCTAAAATGTCAAATTAAGAAATGAAGCTCACTAATAAAAATCGATGTATAATTTTTAAAAAGGAGAATAATAATTTTTTAGAATATTAGAAAATGAATGAAATACCAAACTGAAATAATAGAAAAATTTACACATAAAGATAGATAGTAATGGAAAAAGTTTAATTAGAATTTAAGTTTAAAGTGGAGAGCATCTTATCTTCGAAAGAAGGTGTATTACTTTTCACAACTGCTTAAAAGGATATTATTTTTGAAATCTAAAATACATTTACTAATGTCTGAAATATTTTAAGAAAACCAAAATGGACATTATTAATACTTCAGAATCTCCAAATACAAATTATATTGAAAATATAGAATAAATGTTGTATCAAACGAACGATTTTAACGAAATTTAAATTTAAAGCTCCATCAATTAAATTTAGTTTTTAACTACTGTTTCAAGATGTTTTATGTTTCTCGGTTTTATATCAGAATGTAAATACATAAAAACATTTTTGTATTATTTAGTGTAACTTATCATTATATTATACAAAAGACATTAGCTAAAAAAATCAGAATTTTTATTTGTGATTGCTTTTATTAATATTCAGAATAAAAATGAATCAAGAATGAAAAAAAAATAATAAAATGCAAATATAAGTGAAACGTAAATACAAAAATATTTACATTTCATTTATTATAATTTAGCTACTGCAAATTTTTTTTATTTTCGGTTGTTAATTTAATGAAAATTTTTTTGCACATTTCTTGATATGATATTGAAATTTCTCTCTTAGATATAATTCCCTCATTCATATTGTAGAAATTTAAGTTAATTATCAACGCTAAAGTATGTTTCAAGCAACACATCTTTTTAAACTCGGTTTGGAGGATATGAAAGAATATAAGATAAGAATTATTTAGAAAAAATATATAGTTGCATTTATAAATATTTCTTTTTTATTTATTTCATGCAAAAAAAAACAACTTTAAAATAGTTTTATATTAATAAGATTAGTTTTTTTTTACTTTGAAACTGAATACTACAACTGAGAACTTTGAAAATAAATATTCTGTATAATAAATCTTTTATGTTAAAGATCAAATATTAATGTAACAATTGTAATGATTTTACTGTAGTATCTAATTGTTATAACTTTTTTATATAATGTAGATGAAGATGTAGAAGAAGGAGAAGCAGAGGAAAGAAACTTTCCTGAAGAACTTGATGCTGAAATAGAAGAGGAAGAGGAAGAAGCAATCGAAAAGAAAATCGCAGAAGATGAAGAGGAAGAGGAAAAAGATGCTGATGAAGAAACAGATGATGACGAAAAAGATTTAATCGAGGAGGAAAAAAAAGATTTAGGGGACGTAGAAATCGCCGACGCTGAAGAAGAGGAAGAAGAAAAACATGCTGAAGAAGAAGAACATGACGAAGAGGAAGAAGACGAATATAATGAAGAAGAGGAAGAAGAAAAACATGATGATGAGGGGGGAGAAGAGGTAGCACTTGATGCTGAAGTGGATGAAGATGCCGGATCTGAAGAGAAAAAGTTTCCTTACACTTGGTATGACAGAGTGAGGAAATTTTTTAAAGGTAGGAAATGAAAAGAGAAACCAAACCAAGACCACTTTCAAGGTTTCAGTTGATTTAACAATTGTACTTTAAATTAGAGTAGAGATCCGGAATGTTCATTATATAGATATTATAAATTCTTTATAATATTTATGATATTCAACAGCGTAAGCGGATTTTTAACTGTAAAAACTAATATTATAAAAAGTATTGAGTCTTTTTTATATTAGCTTTACTTTTGAAATAAAAGGTTGTATTTATTTGAATAAATACGAGTTATTTTTTGATGGTTTTACATATTTAAATTATAGTACTAGCAAATTCACAAGAAAATTGCTTGATAAATTATTGAAAATAATTTACTCAATTTGAATTTAATCAAATGAATTAGTAAATTAAAAAAACTTGCACTATCATTTTCAAAAAGAAAGAACTTTACGAATTAAAACATGCATGTTGATTCAAATATGTATTTACAAGTAACAATAGATTCAAGTATCAACTGTTCTCAATTACATTTCTCAAGTTGATGCAATTTAATACTGTCCTTTTTTGATATGTAAAGATATTTTACGATTTCAATTATAAGTATGTAAATTTAAATAATTTTATTGTGATAAAAATAATCTCCAAAACCTCTCAAAATACTTTTAATAGTTTTATGATTAACTGCTTTAACATATTATTTTAAATTTGAGCTACAAAAAACTGTTTAAACAAACATAACGAAAATATTAAACATTTCTTTAACTGGTATTTTATTATATCAAGATAAAATTATTTAAAAACAACATTACTGGATTATACGAGTTATAAAATCGGAAATACACCAATAACATAAAACAGGAAGAAACACAATCATTTGTATATTAAAAAAATTGTAATATTACATGTTGTAAAAAACATCAGACAGTATAGATGATCATTGATTTCTTAGAACTCACCGAATAAAAATAACTGTAAATAATTTTCATTAATATGTTTTGCTAAATAAAAATACATGATAAATTGATTAACTTCATACTTTTAATTCACATCATACTTTTATGCGGAATTGATTTTTTAAATGCTATTGTACATGAGAAAAATTACACATTTACAGTTATATATACATAATTTATAAGTATGAAACTCTTGTAATATCTTTTATTTTCTTTCAGATAATTATATTCAGTACTGTAAAAGTATTATCAACCAAATGAAGCTTGTGGGTGAATAAAGAAAATTATTTGTCATGAACAGGTGTTAAAAACAAAATATTTATTTAATTATAAACTAAACACAAACGAAAGAAATTGGGAGAAATAGTACATACAAAGTCTTCCATCTATATATTGGCTTGGATGACCTGATAAACAGCAATCCATTGCTAATATTATAAAAGAAGTAATAAATTCTTTTGGTATTCGAATGAGGGATCCAGCACCATTTTAAATTAATATTCTTTTTTTTTTTTTTTTGTAATTCTGTTAATAGTTTCGACATATTATTTTGAAGGTATTTTATTTTTATTAATTTGTGGGTCCATGAATACATTAGTTTTTAAACGAACTGCATATGTACACACACACAAAACGCAAATGCTTTATGCAAAACACCTTCCAAACAAATAAAAAAGAGAAAAACCATAACGATAAAGGAATATTTTATAACAAAAATTACAAAACTGTAAGCATTAAAATGTACTCCCAAACAACAACATAAACTCATAATATTAGAAAATATTTTCACAGACAGTTGACACAAATACTGTTTATTTCCCTCAATATTTTAATTTATATAACTTCCTACATCATTACATTTAAATTATTATATTTTAAATTTCCTGCATTATACACAGCTAGTTTTATCTTTTCAAAACAGTAAACTGATATATACTGATGAAAGATATACTGATATATCTTTCAAAACATAAGAATGGCTCCGACAGCCTGGTATTCAGGGTCATGAAGTGACCATGGGCAGATTTTGGCCGGAATGTCATGAGCTCGAGCTCTAATACCACTGAAGACCTGCCGTATAGAGGGCTGAGGCCTGTTAAATCAACAGTGACTCAAAGTCCTACCGTTGGCGTGGTGAAGTAGTTTGGAAAGGAGGGGTGCCATTTCAGGTGCCGGTTTCGTCATTTGACTATGGCTCAAAATTGCGAGATCCGTCGCCTATAGCTCTAGTATTGCTTTATAGTGTTGCAACGCGTTAAAACACACTCACTCAAAATATGATAATTAAAACACATATCTCCACAAAATATTCACAAGCATATCTGCTTGAAATTGGTAGAATAATTTTGATTCTAACATATGGTGAAAAAATACATAGTATGATATTTTTAATAACAAGCATTAATTTTTCTTTCACACCATAGTATATCAAAACCACTGAACTTGATATAAAATTTTTTTCATTTTCTTTAAATTTTTGTAAGACAATCTTCAAAAAATTATCATCTTTGAACAAAGAATGTTTAAGTAAAATAGCTCTAATAAATAAAGTCAATCCTTCAAAGCACTTACTAAATAAACAATAAAGAAAATTAGCTTTAAGTCAGAAATAATTATTTTAATAAGCTCAAAAATTTTTTTTTTTATTAAAAACATGAACATTTTTTCTCAAGCAAAAAAATTATTCATACTTAATTATTTCACAAAAAAACATGTCAGTTATATCTTCTTTTAATACATATTTCATTAATTTTAAGGAAAACTAATTGGAATTAAAAAAAACAATACAAATTATAATACATTCCAATACCGATTTCATGTTAAAAAATCCATTATATATACACTTGAGCAACACTTTTATTGAAATCCAAAATTCACGTTACATTTATCCTTGTAATGTAAGTTTTCTGAATGATGTGAATTACATCAAGTCCTTTTCTCCGCTATGATATCTTCCTAAACATTCATTAAGGCTTTTCGTAATTGAAAACGCGCAAAATGTTACACATTTGTACATTTCATATGATCAGATGTAGATACTTGTCTAAATTAACAGCCTTATGTGCGTAAATTTAAGATTGTAAAAAAGTTACATTCAAAATAGTTAATGCTTTGGCTTCAATTAGGAAAACCACATCACGATGTAGTTTAAGAGAAATGTTTTCACAGTTTATAAACTACTGCTGTGTTATCAATTCCCAAAGATTCATTGGAGTCGTTGTGAACCATGACGGCTATGTCGCCATTTTTCTCTGATTTGAGTGTTCCTTTTAAAACACTGTTGTTTTTAACAATGGAAGAATCTTCAGTTTTTTTCTCGCTTTTTCCGAACATGATTTTCTCCAGGGACATCAAAGGTGATTCTATCAGCATGGTCCCAGCAAATGCTGTACCGTATGTAATACACATATGCCCAAAGTAAATCCATACCTATTAATATAAAGCAATAAGAATTAACCTATGGATACTATGTGACGTAAATATGCTTATAAAAATATTTGTAAAATATTATTTTATCAAAATATAGAACATGTTATAACAAAAAAATGTACAAAAAAAGATTTTTTACTTAAAAAAAAATCTAAGTTAATCATGTTATAGTTCACTTGTTATAAATTTTTTTTAAAGAAATGATAGACATTTTTGCAATAAATTTCAGGAATTAAAATCAATGTTAGTAAAATGTTATTTATTGTAGTATGAAAAATAATTCATGTAGTAATTATGACAAACTTAATTTTCAAAACTGTTTAAAAGAAACTTTAGTTCCAGATTTCTTTTTCTAATAAGAGAATATTTGAATATATTTGTATGAAGTAATAAAACTGTTTAAAAATATTTTTAAGACAAAAATGTAACGTAATAACATATTTTTCCTTTTTAGATATTTCCTGATAATATTAATAATATTTCCTTTATTGCTATAAAAAAGAATTTATTTTGTAGTCCTCGCAAGAGGTTATTGTTAAAAGTCTTATGTCTTTGAATTGTCTCTCATATCTAGGTTTGAAGTTGAACAAAATAAATGGTTTCATATTAAAATCATAATTTAAGTTCGATTTTAAGTTTTTTTTAATAAAATTTCTTTTAAATTTTTTATTCAGTAATTAAAGTATATTACATCGATAGAAAAAAATGTGTCATATATAAAACGTAAAGAAATTGTTTTAGATAAGATTACTAATATCTGAACAACAGCAATACTTCAACTAAACGCTTTTTATTATTACACGCAGTGGATTATCGTTAACCATTTATGGATGGAACATTCCTTCAGATTCCGAGGAATAATTTCCAATTGGAAAATTCTTTGAAATTAGTTAGATGAAAACCTACTGAATTCAAATGAAACCAATTATGATCCCATAAGAAGTCGATTAAATGAATAAAAAAAGATAGTCTAATATATTTTATTTATTTGATAAAAAAAATGTTTAAATAAAAAATTAAAATAAATATATATCTTAATCTTACCGCAAAAAAGTGGTCGGGCTGTATCTGAGTACGAACATTTCCTACAGCTGCAATTTGTACGATGGGATGAATAAGATATACGATGAATGTAAGTCTACCTAAAGGTATGAAGCACTTCCAAGAGAGGATGTAGTTTATAACACCTAAAAATACAAAAGATATATTCATTTCATGGTCAGACTTAATGTTATTCTTTCGTAATTTGGAACAAATATTTTGATTCTTGTCAATTTTTAGTTAAAGAAAAGTAGTTCCTTATTTTTCTCTTATTTAAAGAACATTTTCTCTGCGGAATGTTTCTCCTATGAATTAAGTATTTAAAATAATTTAAGGCATCTGACTTCCTTGCGTAACCATGATTTTGCAAAAGCGTATAAATCAGGGATGTCCAACACGTGGCCCGCGTGCCACATGTGACCCGCCGAGTCTTTTTTAAAGAATTTAAAATATCAGGTTTTTAGAGTTTTTTCATTTTGAAATTTTTTTGAGGGGAAATTTATATAAATAAATCTACAATGTATTTGCCTGTTACCTGTTCTTGTTTTAAAATAAATCATTTTTGATAATAGAAATGTCCTTTAGATTAAAATAGATTTATATTTTAGCAAACAGTTACATTTGATTTTACTATGATAAATTACTTTTTTAATAAATTCCAAATTGCATTATTCATATCCTTTACTATGAATGGAACATGATTTTCTGTGTGTGCGACTTTCATTTCTCCTCCTCATTTTCTCTTTAGAGTGTCCCAAAACCAAGTGGCAGTCACAGATAAAAGTTTAAAGTTTAAAAAAAATATTCAGGACGGTTAAGATTAAGGACAATGTATACTAATAATCGTTTGCGAATGGCAGCACAATCAAATTTCAACAATGAATAACGAAAGATCAATTCAAAAAGAAAATCGTAATTTTCAAGAAAATGGAAACTGTAATATTTTAAACATGATTTGATCATTGCATTATTATATTATATAAACATAATTATATTATCTATGTCTGTATACTTGAAAAATAATGAAAACAATAATAATAATTCATTCTGTTTTAAATTTTCACTCCAATAAATGTTTTTTTTGTATCCAAATCTGATATAAAGGTACATATTATTATGTAATTTTCCGAAGTGGCCCGCAAGGTCATTTGGGTTGGACACCCCTGGTATAAATGACCAAATTTTGGATATTTAATGTCACTTGAATTAGAACATACAGGTAAAATTAAGAATATTATTACAATAAAAATTATTTAAAAATTATTTTTGGCAAAGAATGAAGAACAAAACGACACATTTTCAAAACATTATTCTTTATAGAAAATGCCTCAATAATAAGTATAGCTAATCTCTTATATATAGCTGAAACTTCAGCACAAAGCCTGAAGAAAAGAATTTTTAAATACATAGTTTAGAAGTGGATTTATCCATATTTTAATACATCAGAAGAGAAATTGTAACAAGAATAAGCGCTGATTATTATTTTATTTGATAGAATCTCTAAGATAGTGCCGGTTTAAGCTCATTTCGGGCCCTGCACGCAGAAGATCTACGGGCCCCCTTGACACTGTTGGATCGAAATTTATAAACAGAAAATCTGGTTCAAGCCCTGGTTATCCGGGCCCCCGGGCCCCCGGGCGTCCACCCCAAGCTCCCAATGGATAAACCAGCATTTCTCTAAGAATAATGTGAACTTTTCAAAAATTCCTAGTTCAGGATCCGTACAGAAGTCTTCGCAATGTATTGGAAAATAATATTGTTATAGAAGCATTTTCCGTAAAAGGAGAATGTTTTTGAGAATGCATTATTTTTTTTATTATTATTGGTCAAAAGTTATATTTAAATTATTTTTATTGTAATAGTATTCTTAAAACATTTTTTCTGTATATAATGGAATTCAAGTGATGCTAATTATATAAAAAAAAAATCATTTATTTGCAAAATCACGGTTCCGAGTGAAGTCTGTAACTTTAAAAAGACATAATTTTTCGTTAAATAAATTATTCCTTTTTTATTATACGGACTATGTGCAACTTCATATCATTAGTTAATTTTGAGTATCAGCAAATTATTTAAATAAAAGATTGAAAACTAATAATTTATCGTTAATAATATTCCTCCTCCTGTTTTGTTACATTCTGAAAAGCCTGCCTCAAATATGTTATAAACTCTATTTTTAATTCATCGCCAAAATGATAATTGCTGCAGAATATGGTAAATAGAAAATGGTCTTACTTAAGACCAGGAAATAATCTAGAATCTACGCATAATTGAAACTTCCCATACCTCCGTGTCCAGTAGCGCAACAAACAATCATCCAGGATACTCCAAGCGTCCAGGCAGTCCTGTTGAGACTAGCGTACAACAGTCCACCCCATAATGTGGGTTCTGCTCCACGGTTCCATCCTACTACGCCGTACAGGACAGAGAAATTGAAAATGAAAGCTAATGCCCATCCAGCAACTTGTATACCCTTAAAGATAATAACTTGTTAGGCGTGAACAAATCAGCATATTATGCATCCAAATTTATAATTAACTGTGTTGATTAATGATATACAGTAGATCAGCGTTTCTCAAACTGTGGGGCGTGCCCCCAGGGGGCGTGATAATCCTACGAGGGGGGCGCGAGCATATTGAAAAGTCGAAAACAAAAGAGAGATTTAACGAAATTATTAACTTATTGAAAGTAAACAAATAAAATGCATTCTGACCTGAAAAATAAAATAAACACATTTACACTGATATAATACATTTCTAAATATATCAGCACTGAGCAATGTATTTTACAATTAACTAAACAATACTAAGCTAAGAACGTTTAATAATTACTAGTGACCCCATCGGCATTTCATATGTAAACTTATACACAAAAATTAACACTTTTCTTGATAATTTGTACGGCTTATAATTAATTCCTTAAATACAAATTAAAAATTACACGATTCGCTCCCTAATGACACCGTTTTACACGTGGGCTAGCGTATGTGGTGCATTGCGGGGGGAGTAAAAAAGGAACAAATAAGCAAATCCTCTGAAATACGTAAATCCTTAGCAGACACTGTGACGGTCATTTTATTGCATTCCAAAGCCTTCTGAATAATTGTATAGATAGCGGTTCATAGAAAAGATCATATTTCTGGAAGACGTATATATACGGCTGGGCAATTAATACTTTGGCTGAGCGAGACGTTTATATACGTTGGTGGCACTTAAAAAGTCGTATTGTAGCTTTAGTTCCAAAGTATAGTATTATTAAATTATTATTATTTTATGGGGGTTATTGTATGGGAGGGGCGCGATGAAAATTATAATTGAAAAGTGGGTCGCAAATATTGAAAGTTTGAGAAGCACTGCAGTAGTTGTTATTACTTGTTGTAATATTATTTTGAATTTATTTAAAGAATCTGTGATAAATGCAATAAGACGATAATTGATGATACTTTGGTGTAAAATATATTAGAAATTTTATTAATTAAACGCAAAACAGATTATTCTACTTTTTCTTCTGTCAAGATACAGATTTGTCTTATAAGATCGTCTGTTGTAAAGGACTGAAGGGCTAGACTCTTTTGGTAAAAGGGTTCAACAGAAACGCTGAAATCAGTTAGTGACTAGTGGCAGCATTGAGAAGAAAAGGAGAGAAAAAAGCGAGATGTTGTGTGTGAGGTGTGGAACTTGGGAAAACAGCTTTAAAAATTTTAACTTTTTTTTTAGTGTTTGCAAATGTATGTGACGTCCTGTATAGTGATCAATATGTGTGAGAAATTTATAAACCAATTTTGGTTTAATACTGCCTTTTCCATGAGGAAATAATCTACATGCTACCATTACTCAAACCATGTTCCATTGTGTTAAGCAAAAGTGTGGTGCTTATTTTACTGAAGCTAACGAAAACACAAATTGATTCAAAAGATTGATAGTCAAAAATGAACGAAGTAATCAGGCACACGCTCATAAAATCTTCGGAATGCAGCAATGCAGCTGATATTCAAATATGCCACTTATGGTGATATAAAATGCAGTACGCTACCAAATATACAGGTAATGGAACCTTAAGGTATCCGACTACGTTCGGAATCGTGATTTTAAAAAAGCGCATAAATGGATAATTTTCATGATATTTCATGTCACCTAGATTAGAATATATGTATAAAATTGTTTTAAGGACATTTTGACAAAAAAATTATTAAAATAGAATATTTTGGCAAAAAATTAAACTTAGAATAACCTTTATTCAAAATGTTCTTCTTTTATAAAAAATGCTTCTAAAATAATAATATTTTGTGTGTGTGTGTGTGTGCTCTCTCTCTTATATAAAGTAAAGACTTCTCCAGAGAACCTGAACTATTTTTTTTTAAAAAAATTCACACTATTTTCAGAGTTACAACCCATTGAAATAATTATCGGAGTTTTTTTCTTGAATTTTCTCCCCTCTGTTCTGTCGTAAAACATGGATAAACCCACTTCTAAGTTATATATTTCAAAAATTCTAGTTGAGCCTCTGTACAGAGATTTGAGCTATATACAGGCAAAATATTATTACAATAGAAGCATTTTTCACAAAAGGAGAACATTTTGAAAAAAGATTATTCTAAGTTAAATTTTGCCAAAATATTGTATTTAAATTATTTTTTTGTCAAAATGTCCTTAAAACAATTTTATACATGTATTCTAATCTAAGTGACACTAAATATCATAAATATTATCCATTTATACGCTTTTACAAAATCAAGGTTCCGAACGTAGTCGGATACCGTAAGGTATCCGACAGTTATATTCACATAAAGGACTGTAAATTTTGTAATAAATAAGTAATTGATAAATCTGAAGGTCAAAACACTTCCACTGTTATACAACACATACACAAAAAATTTCATTTAATTATTTTTAAAACTTTTTGAGCAATCGGCGTCTCCGTTCGAGCTTTTCGAGAAAAACACATTTAGAGTTAAAACGCGTTTTAAAGTTTGATATCTTGTGTAAAGTCATGGCATCTGCTTTTACTAAAACACCTGTTGTTTTTGTTCTAGTGAATGGAAAATAAAAAACTTGTTATTTTTATTAAGGTAATAAGATGGTTTTTAAAATAAAATCATAAGAAAAATTTGTCAAGTTTTCAAAAAAATCATGATTTCAGGGTAGTCTGATACCTTAACAGTATATCAAAGGAAGAGTACCACTTCGTTTGAGAATTATATATATTTTCTCAACACTTCTATGCTACATTTTAGTTTATTACATACGTTTCATTTCTTCGTATTGTAATCGAAATTTTTGGATCTCACTATGAATTTACAGAATATATAAGCAGTAACATTATAGTAAGAAATAAAATCTCGTGATGTTTTACTTTTAACTTTCATTTTTGTTTGTAAAACAAATGAAGGGACGTTTGCTTAAAATAATTGCGTGATTTATTATAAATAATAATTATACCTTGGGAATTTTGAGGTCTGGCTTAACTGCTAGCAGATACCCAGCAAGCATTCCTATGCAATACGGTGATGCATGAACAAAAGGTCTGAAGTAAAACTTAGCCCAATAATTTATTCTTTGTCTATAAATAAAACAAAAATTGATACAATTTTTAAAACAATTATACTTTTGGTTCTATATTTATAAAAAAGCAAAACATTAACGAAGCTATAAATGTAGAATGAGTAATTCAAAATCTAATGGAAGTGAAACAGAGAACGAAAAGAGTGTAAATTTTTAAAAAAATTATAATTGGTAAAAATGGAATTAATTATATGATTATAGAAATTTATTTTACACATGAGAAACCTGCAATATGTGTAATATTCATGAATAAATGCCAATTTTAACAACTTACTCGGGATCGGGATGGGCGAATAACATTGTTGGTGGATATTCGTTTATATAAGTTCCAACTCCTGAATATATTATTGATGCCAAAATGGCTAATCCACATAATGATATTCCAACTTTTGGCCACCTGAAGAAATCATATTTAATATTAGATAATAATAAAAGTTATTATGCACTTTATATGAAACACAAGTAATATAAAAAAAAATTTAAAGTCAATTACTACTTAAGTCAACAAAGAAAAATTTTATTTTAGTTACTTTTTATTAAATAATTACATTTAATATAAATATGTATATACGTATGACAGAATCACAATATTAAGTGGCAATTAATTTTATTAATTATCATTAAAAGTATCGTATTGTCATCCAAAACAATCGTGTATATAAAATTTCAGTTCAAATGAATGCTTTAAAACGTGAACAAAAAATCTTTTAACGTTTTGACCCAAGGCGCTAAAAATGAAGCCAACGTGGCTGTATCTGAAATTCTAAAAATAATTAGTTTCAATCAAATAGTTTTTATTAGTTATAGTTAAATTACTGTATTGTCATCCAAAATAACCGTGTATATAAAATTTCAGCTCAATTGAGCGCTTTAAAATATAATTTTATTAACAATTGAAAATTTGAACAAGATATAGGGAGATTGTGAACTATTAGTAGAAATTCAAAAATGAGTAACTGATCACTTAAATATTTTCAGTTCAATTTTCGACGTTCGTTCATTTTTCGTTATATAAGTAACAATAATTACGATGATTTTGATTTTCGTCTCAAAACAGCAACAGCGATTCTTAATTTTTGTATATCATATTATGAAGTTACAAACATTATACATTATTATTATATTAATAAAAACTCTGCTAATTATGTTGCGGTAGCCTAGTGGTTGTGGTAATGAACTAGTGGTCAGAGTGTCATGAGTTCGAGCCCTAATGCCACTGAAGATTCACCGTGTTGAGGAGCTGATGCACGCGTTAAATCTATTAAAGGCTCAAAGTCATCCCATGGGAGTGGTGTAGAAGTTCGGAGATGGTGGGTCTGTTCAAGTGTTGTGCTCGTCACTTGTGACAATAGATCGTAATTAAAAGGTTCGTCACCATTAGCCCTCGCGTTGCTTTGCGGGCGACACACAAATAAGCATTGGCTGCTAATTATGCTGTCAGTAGTCTACATCCTTAACAGAATTGATTTTATTCATATGATGTTACTATTTTAAAAAAATACAAAATATTTAAAATTTGAGCAAAAAACAATGTACTAGGTTAGAAGTTTTACATTGTGCAAAATTAGCAATTGGTCATTAATTGTAACGAATAAAACTAATTTTTAATGATTTTAAAAAATTAGTATCGTGAAAGCATAAATTAACAAAGGAAATTTCGAAACACTTTTTAAGTTGCAATTAAATCAAGGAATCTTTTCTTTTATAGAATTAATCATTTAATCCTGTTATTAAAAGAATTTCTTACCTCAGCATTGGTAGCAAAATCAACAGAGCAGCTATATATAGTTGAAAATCTGAGGCAATGTACCAACTTTGAGGAATACACTGGAAACAAAATATATTTTTTGTTATCATAGATTTAGTAGAATTATCAGTTTAAAATATAGGAATAAAATTATGATTTTTTATTGAAAAAATTATAAAATTTTCAAAAAAAATTACAGTTGTTCTCAGAACACGAAAGGAATATGCACACAGAATTATACGCGTTGTAAACAAAAAAAATTTGTTTACATTATTAATTATTTAAAATATATGTATATTTAAATCTGTATTACTTTAAACTTTGTTTTAAAAAAGCTCTTAAGAAATATAAACACTTTTAGTAACATTAAAAATATTTCTAGATTTTGATTTTTTAATAATATATTAGGTAAATTTAAAAGAAATAATTTCACACAAAGCAATAAAATGATAGTATACGTGATTAAATACACACACACGCGCAAGTAATATTTTTCCGTATGTTATTTATTAGGAAAATATTTTAAATCATAATTCTTACCATACTATCTGAATTGTAAAAATTATTGATAAATATTAGATTTGTCCACCAGTTATCATGACAGGCTTGGAGATACTTATGTGTGGTATCATACCATATTGGACCAGACCCTAACAAATTTCCTAAGAACATGAAAAGGATTACATAGGTATAAACTGGAAGGATCCTGGAAGATAAAAAATAAAATTTTGTAAGTTTCATGCTACAGCTAGAAAATTTGATTTTATAAGAAAGATTGG
Organism: Trichonephila inaurata madagascariensis; assembly: GCA_019973955.1. Taxonomy (NCBI): domain Eukaryota; kingdom Metazoa; phylum Arthropoda; class Arachnida; order Araneae; family Nephilidae; genus Trichonephila; species Trichonephila inaurata. The sequence goes on from BMAV01009241.1 coordinate 186,152, forward strand.
TCCAGATTCTTCGAAGAAAAACACTTCTTTAAATGTAACTTTATTGATCAAAAATATTAGCTAATCAGTAATATTCCTTTCGTTAAGGTATCCGACTACGTTCGAAACCATGATTTTAAAAAAGCGCATAAATGGATAATTTTCATGATATTTAGTGGCACTTATATTAGAACACATGTATAAAATTGTTTTAAGGACATTTTGACAAAAAATATCATTTAAATACAATATTTCAGCAAAAAATTAACTTAGAATAATTTTTTTTCCAAATGTTCTCCTTTTGTGAAAAATGCTTCTATTATAATAATATTTTGCCTGTATATAGCTTAGACCTCTGTACAGAGGCTCAACTAGAATTTTTGAAATATATAACTTAGAAGTGGGTTTATCCATATTTTACGACAACAGAGGGGAGCAATTTTAAGAAAAAAAAGCCAATAATTATTTAAATTGGTGGTAACTCTGAAAATAATGCGAATTTTTCCAAAATTCTAGTTGAGCCTCTATAGAGAGGTCTGAGGGGATCATGTCCCTGTGAAATTTATATAAAACAATTTCTATTGATTTATGATACTGGTATCTAGATTTGAGGATTTACTTTGCTTACCTCCATAACCTGTGAAAAATATACAGTTTGACGCTGAAAGGATGACCTCCGATTCTGACTAATTTTATCGTCAGATAACACACCAGCAGTCCTCTGAAAAAATGTAGAATAATAATGTAGTTTTATTGATGTCTCTTTCAATAAAATATAAAAAATGTCTATAGTCTAATGAAGAATTTTAAATTTTGTACAAAATTGGAAAGAATACATTAAAAAAAATAAACACTTTTCTTATGTTCTAAGAAAATGTATATTTTAATACTGTGTTCAACAATTTTTATCTCAGCTTCTTTTATTATTAAGAAAAATGGTTCATCATAGCGGCTGTCCGAAAAGTATGGTTACATTTTCAAATTTAAGAAGAGATAAACAAGCAGAGATATTCACTTCTGCTCCGTAAAGAAAATATCAACGTTTTTTACGATGTCTTATTGCATTTTTAATGTGCGCACTAATGTTTGCTTGCAAAACATTGAATCTATTCGAGATTTCTGGTCACGTTCTATAAAGCATTGCAGGATCAACATTCAGCCGTAATTTGACTTTTCAATTCATCAGTGTTTAAAATTAGAGGTAGGTAAACAATGTTTTTCACATATCCCTACAAGAAATTCAAAGATGTTCAGTCTAGAGATCTAGGCGGCCACGGTATTGGATTTCCTCTTTCCCTCCTTTGCCCGGGGACTTATTCTCTCTTCCAAGCTGCAGTGTGGTGGTGCCTCATTTACGCTTGTAAGAAAGTTGCAGGTTTAAATTTGATGAATCCTTTTACAAACTGAGTTTTTTATAGGCGTTAGGCGTTTTCCTTTGGGCATCTGGACTGTAAAACAGTCCTTAGTCCCATATCGTGACAAGTCTTTGATGGGGGGCTTGGCGATAGTGGAGTTTTCCTTTCTGCTGAGTGGCATGACGGCGATTGGTTGGACGATGGAATCCGGGAGGCGTGGCTACGATGCTTCATCTTGGTCGAAAGTTGGGAGAAATTTTTGACTTGAGTGAGAGCTTAGAGGCTGCTCTCTGGTTGGATGCTGGGTACAGTGATCAGTGACTCCAATTGGCTGCCCTTGTGGTGAAGCACTTTTAAGACGAGAATGTTGTAAAACGTGGACATTCAGGGCAGCCAATTGGAGTCACTGTTCACTGTACCCAACATCCAATCAGAGAGCAGCCTCTGAGCTCTCAACCAAGCCAAAAAACTCTAAACTTTTTTCGCCCAGATGAAGCACCATAGCCACGCCTCCCGGATTCCATCGTTCGACCAATCGCTGTCATGCCACTCAGCAGAATGGAAAACACCACTTTCGTCAAGCCCAACATCAAAGACGTCACGATATGGGATTGAGGACTGTTTTACAGTCCAGATGCCCAAAGTATAACGCCAATTCAAAATGTGGACATTACACCATCCGTTTTGCATTTCATCAAGACAGAAATATATTCTAGATTATATTTTCCTTATGAACATTAAAAACCGTAAGTGAAAATCTTATTCTTTATTTTTAATTCATTTTTTGAAAGTATAGTCATACTTTTCGAACATACTTTTCATTTGATATTTTATCCTGAATTGGTTATAAACAAAACATATAATTTTAAAAATTAAATTTCTACATTAATTAATTTTTTTAATGTATTCTTATCATATGTGCTATAAAATTAAAGTTAAAAAATGAATTAAAACCCACAGTGGGTTTTAGAATATCTGCATTATGACAATTTCCAGTACTTACCCCATGCAAAAAAATGTGTCTACTCCAATAGTTGCGTTAATGACTGCTTGAAATGCAAAATCTTTGGCATACGCTCTTACTTTTTCCAAACCCACTGGAATAAATAAAAATTTTAAATTCAAAAACTCATTTTTGATTTCTATTGATGAATTGATTTTTTAAGAATCAAAATACATTCCCTTTGAATAAGTTCAGTTTTGACGTTTTTAATTACTAAGACTCATTTTAGTTGCTAATAATGGATATTATTGTCATTTTGCTTGATTGGTAATTTTAAACTTTAATTAATTACTCATTGCCCAAGAAAATAATACTTACGAAACATTTGAAAGTTTACATTGAAGTAAGTATGTCCAAGAACAACCCAAGACATACACAAGAACCTAATACCATTCAAACAACTCAGAGTGTCGGATGAAGTTTTTGTGTTGGAGAATTTTTGGAAATTGGAAATGAGGGAAAAGGCAAGAAGAACTCGAACTGCAGCGACCTAAGAAGAAACAAAGATTATTTTGAAAGACCATAATTAAATTATTTAGTAGAAATTCTTTGAATATTTTAATTGTGTTAAAAATTATGGTGAATTAAAAATTATATTTACTATACTATTTTAAATTTATTTAGTGTCGTATCTTATGAAACAGATACATGTTGTTGCTTATTATCTATATTCCAGATCAACTTAATTTTACTCAAATTCCAGAATGTACGTTTCTAAACCAAGTTGATAACATTCTAAACAATAAAATTATGTGTGAAAGAAAAAGACTTGACATTAATTTTGGCTTGTACGTTATATATATATGACATTTGAATGTAATGGGTGATAAAGTTCAGTTTATTACTTGGAGAGATAATTTCTATTTTCGAATTTTCTATAAAAAAAGGGATTCATCTAATTGAAGAAAGAAACTATTTCTCATTTGTTGCCAGGTAAACATTCAGTGTTTGACGTTGCATATGAATATTTTATTCCATATGTAACAAATTATGGCGGAATATTATATGTGGCCAAATATCTCCATACAACTTTTTTTAAATTTATATACTCAATACTATTACCTGAATTTTTAAATTTATTTTTGAGTTACCTATGGGTACATCCCCAAAAAAAACGATTTCTTAAAACTCCAAAAAAAAAAATTTAAGGGTTGAATTAAATTTGCTTAAAAATTAAGCAAATTTAGTTTAAATATTTGATTTAAAAATATTAAAGTTCCTAAGTTATATTTTTTTACATTAATTTGAATATTCTAATTTAATCCTATAACTGTTAAAGACACAATTTTACTTTTACACCTGAGAACTCTAGCAATGATATATTAGTGTTTCAGCTTCTCTATGAGATATCTAAATTGATATCACATTTTTTTGTCAAATTTTACAACGATAAAATTTAAAATAGTACGATAAGATTTTATCGTGAATAAACATATGCATATTTAGAAGTTCCACCACATATTTAAATTTATATCCAAATTTTTTTCAATTTATAGTCAGAAAACATAGTGAAAACTTACGCTTAAAGACAACTCCGGTATAATAAGAATATATATCAATTGATGATCCTATAAGCATCAGCAATCCAGCAAAGCTGTAAGCCGTTCTGAAATAAAAAGTTCATCAGATCAATTTCAGCAAGCTTTATTTTGTCGTATCATTTTGATCATTTAATCAGTTTCACACAAGAATAACGGCCTTTCTTCAAATCGAATTAGTAAGTGCGGCTAAAATAGCAAAATGTATAATGTTGTCTCAATGTTACTCTAATATTGTTTTTATAATATATGAAACAAAATTTAAAAATTAATGTTCTCTATATCATTTTTTGAAATAATTAGAATACAAGACAAATTAAAAATCTGAAAATGAAGTTGACTTTACAGTCTATAAATCTGAATATAAATGATAAAGAATCAAATTAACTCCATAATGACTTTATCATATTTGAGTCTTGTGGTTTTGAAAAATTGTACCTTTATGCCATAAATTTAGTACTTAATAATAATATCCAATTTTAAATTAAAATTCTGACACCTATACATTGATTATATACATTGATTATAATTTTTCTTTTATTTTATTCTACTTTTAAAAATGGAGTTTTTCATGCCGTATTTTTCATACTTCGCACATTTTGTCTTGATGCATGGTCAAAGAGAAATAAATAATTAATATGTGTACAAATTATTTGAAAAAAAATCCATACAGAAGCTTTTAAATGAAAATACAAACAATTAGTTATTCGAAATATACTGAAAATTTTTCATTTACTTACATAACAGAAATATTTATTGCATCAAACTTATTTTCTTCCTTTACTTCACATCTCGAGGCTCTCGCATGCAACGTGAGTGCCTTGCCCACTGTAAAAATATATTTTTTTAATATAAAAAATTTTAAAGTACAACATTAAATACTGATTGTTTAAAAAAAGCAATTTCTCTTAATTGCTTAGAATTCTAAAATAGATAAATTTAGAATTTAAAATTAATAGAAATATACCTTTTGTGACAACACGTATTATAGACTTAAAAAATAAGTATTTGGCTCTAAAACAATATTTAGAGGAATGGTTACAATATATTCATAAAGAAAACATTTAAGATGAAGAAAAATTAAGTTTTTATTTAATCCGTCAATATAATATTAAAATACTTACTAATGTTAAACATAGTATATATATAGTATAATAAAATAAAATAAGATATCAAATGAAAAAGTTTTATAACCTACAATACCAAAGAAGAAAGAAATTGGAGTTTAAGAGACATAACAATATATATATTCACACAAAAAAAATTCACAATTTCTCTCTCGAAGTTACGAAATTCATTTTCATTTAATTAACATAATACCGAGATAAAAACGAGTTTTAAAAATTCATCGTAGCAAATTCCGCAACGTTTTAAAAATAAAAATGTAGAAGCTTTAAAAAATTTTAATATAAATTTGGGTTCTTTTTAAATATGTGGTTTGGAAATAATATTAGCTAATAACTAAACACAAAATCTCCGCGGATAAGAACCGATTTCAATGTCAAATATTTCATACCATCAGTAAACTTTATGTATAAGAGAAGATTAATGTATTTGGAGGGAGGGAGGGGAAAGATCGAACGTTGATTAAAATTCCAGTTTAATGGTATCTTCTGTTTTGAAAATCATTTTTTATCTTCTGAAAATTGTAAATGAAACAAAATGTTATTGCTTTAATTCAGTTAAAGCGATTGAAAATACGTTTTTTACATGTTCAAGAAGCACATGAGTAATTAATGGCTTAAATTATCTAGCATTTGCACGAATATAAACATGTCAGGAGAGGTGAAAAATGTAAATGTTTTAATCGATTTTCTTGCCTGAAGGTATACCGATAAGGATGGTTTTTGAGAAGAGAAAATTGCTGCATTCGGAAAAGAGAGGACTATGATGCTTGCAATGAACTAAAACGTGTTTCCAAATGGAATTAAATCCGATATAAGAAAAATTGATTCTTTTTTCATTACTGCTAAATCACTACTAGAAACTATATCAATTAAATTTCAAAATAAATATTTTATTTATCTATTAATTTTCTTATGTATCATGAAATAAGCTCCTTAGTAATTGTCAGGTAAAAAAACGTTTTTGACACAACCGAAAATAGTCAGAAAATACAGCAATCCCTCGTTTCAGCCGACTAAACGGTTTTGTCTCAGTGGGCTTTTTAAAATTTAAATTTACAAATTTACTACATTATAGAAAATTATTTCTTAACAATGTATATGTATATACATATGTATATGTATATGTATATTATTTTACATATATATATTATTTTATTTTGTTCTATATATATGTATGTTCATATGTATATGTTTTTATAACATATATGTATGGAACACGTATAGGAATTAATTTCTAAGGAACGGATTGATCGCATTAAAAGAGCAATTACTGTATTTCTGTCTATGGTAAGTAATGTAAGCTTCTACTTGAGAATTGAAGAGGAAATATATTGACCACAATGTAAAGCCTTTTTATTTTTTAAATGTAAATCCCATCTATTTGGCCTGAGATCCACTCGAGAAAGGATCCTGGTAGCTTATTCAGTACAAGAAATGAACTAGAAAACCACAAATAAGTCTAAAACATTCCTGAAAATTTGAGAGGAGAAAATGCGTGACAAATGTTATAACAGCATCTTTAATGTCACCCTCCGGGATAGTTTGAACGCTGTGGTACCATAGAGCCTAGATTCGAATTCCGGAGAAGGTATGGATGTTTGTAAATGTATAGTGCCTTTGGTACTCTAAATAACAGTCGAGCCGCAAGTCCTCTCGTGAGGTTGGTGGAAGGGGAAAAAAGGTGGGAAGCCCCGACCCCCAGGGTTTTACTCTAAATTGGGGAGGAACCGAGCTAAAAATCCTATTGTCACTTGCATGGTGCTCAAGGCTACGGCCAACAGACAGGAGTCATCTTAGAAGTCCAACCTGTCTGAGGGTTTGGCAACTTTCCTTCCTTCCCTTCGGGAAGGACACAATAACAACAACAACAGCATCTTTATTCACGGCTATTTTCATCGCTACAAGAACGCTTTTTGAGAGTTTTTAAATTTCACTAAGGAACATACCCTTTGTTTAACTTTGTTTTTCCATACTCTAAAACCTGTATCTTTTCTCATAATAAAAATGCATAGTACATCAGTTAAATTTACATTGTCTTATTTTCTGAATGAGAAACAAAGTATATTTGTATTCATTTCGTTATATTTATCTTTTAATAAGACCTTGATGGTTCCTTTTTCTTACCCTGATTAGATAATATATACGATGTTAAGTTACTTCATTAATTAATTCGATTTACAATTTAACTTAATTCATTCCACAAGAACTTTTTTCAAAGTTTAAAATTCTTTCAATTAAATAATTATTAATACAAGATTTTCAGGGGTTAAAACGACCATTTTCTTTTATAATTAATACAAAATTATCTTACCCAATTGAGCCACTTGGTCTATGTCATCTACACTACAGCCTGAAGGAACACATATTCCCAATCTCAGCGATAGAAAATGAAAGAAGTGAGCGTATTTAGCTCCCTCATTGATCACCTAAAATAAAAGAACATTACTTCTAAAAAGTTCGAATTCGATGTTTTGCAGTTTAACAGTTTATTTGAATGCTGTTGCTCATTGATAAATTTTATGGAAAATGTACCCCAAATATCTGAATTTATTTTCTACAGAAGCAAATGGTTATGATACCCAAGGATCATTGTCTTGAATTTATGGCCCTCATTATTTCTGTGGAGTTCGAGTCTTAGTTCATTACAAACTCATCGTATGTTCTCGCGTTCCTTTGAAAAGCGACTGACACAGCAAACAATCAATGTTATTTTAGCAAAAAAAAATGCTACAAATATTTTATAAATATCGCACGTTACTAATGCTTTCTAAATACTACGCTCGGAACGGTGATTTTAAAAAAGAACATAAATGGATAATTTTCGTGATATTTAGTGTCATTTAGATTAGAATACCTGAATAAAATTGTTTTAAGGACATCTTGACAAAAAAAAACACTATTTATAAATACAATATTTCGGCAAAAAATTAACTTAGAATAATCTTTTTTCAAAATGTTCTCCTTTTGTGAAAAATGCTTCTATTATAATAATACTTTGCCTGTATATAGCTCAGACCTCTGTACAAAGTCTCCACTATGATTTTTGAAAAATTCATATTATTTTCAGAGTTCCGCCAATTGAAATAATGATCAGCGTTTTTTTCTTAAAATTTCTCCCCTCTGTTGTCGTAAAACATGGCTAAACCCACTTCTAAGTTATATATTTCAAAAATTCTAGTTGAGCCTCTGTACAGAGGTCTCAGCTATAAACAGGCCTAAATATTATTTATAATAGAAGCATTTTTCACAAAAAGGAGAATATTTTGAAAATGGGTCATTCTATGTTCATTTTTTGTCAAAATATTGTACTTAAATAATTTTTTATTGTAATACTATAATTAAAACAAATTTATGTACATTTTCTAATCTAAGTGACACTAAATATCATAAATATTATCCATTTATGCGGTTTTGCAAAATCATGGTTCGGAACGTAGTCGAATTCCTTAAAGCAACTGTTTTATAATATTTACTAAATGAATGTTATTTTGTCAGATTTTTCCGTCGTATTTCCAGGTGTGATAAGTTTTCAAATTACTTCTTTTGAATTTATTTTAGTAAAAATTTAAATATTTATGAAATTTCAAGAATATGTAGATGATTTAATAAAAAAATTAATTCCAGCGATAAATAGATGATTCGATGATAATATTTGTTGAGAAACAAGAATATATTATGTTAAAAATGTTATTCAAATGTATTATTTGCTATGAAAAACAACAATACGTTAATACAACTTGAATTTTCATCACATAGAATTTTTTTGTCAATGTTAGAATATAAAGTTCATTTTATTATATCGTTTAAAAAACGTCATTTTCAAAATCGAATATGATATGTTCGTAATGAATGTAAAGTTATAGAAAAACTGATTGAACAACATTAATATCTTTTTGTTTATAGATCTTCTTAATAATTTATTGATAATAACACATGATTAAAAAGAATGAAAAATATGAAAATAAAGAAAAAACATTTTATTCAGGAGATGATTGAACTATATTCAATAAATCATGAATTAAAAATAGTGTATAGCCTTAATTGAGCATGAATTAAATACAAACTTAAAACAAATAAAGGAAATATCTGAAAAAATAAATAAGAACATGAGATTTGTGTAAATAAAATTCAAATTTTGTTTCAATAAGTATACAGCAGAGTTCTATGTAAAAAACTATTATACAGACGAGAATTTTTCAACAAATGAAATTTTGTACTAAAGATCTCAACATATTGTTGAGAAAAAAAATAATTATTAATGTAACTCAATACACTGATGCATTTTTTTAAAGATGCTTTCTGTGAATTCTCTTGATAACCATAAAACAATTTAGCACACGATCATTTGTGTGTGTGTGTGACTTAGAATAAATGAACTATTCCAATGAATATTAATTGATTTTGACAACTTCGCAAAGGGGAAACGTTTCGTTTACGTAAGTCCCTATGTTGCTTTCAATCCTATTATTTACATCTTCATCATGACTACCAAATGTAAATGTTATATAATAATACTAAAAGTACATAAATGTAATTTAAGTCTTAAAAATTAACATGATAAGAATTAAAACCAAAGCTTCATACTTCGTGCTTATGAAGTTATTCACTGAATTATAATATTATCTGGGTTTAATAAATATAGAAAAAAGTATTATTTTTTACTTTAAACTGTGGGAAAATTGTACTTGAAAATTCCTTATTATAAACAATCATTTTTTGTATATCATTTATTTATCAGTTTTCCTAAATGTTTCTTGTGGACTACTTATAATACTTTTAAAATTGTATTCATTCTTTAATGTAATTAATAAATAAAGGAGCTATAATATATTTAATACGTATGTACATATGTAACAAATACTTTCTCGTTCAAAACAAGTCGAATAATTATTTTAATTTAGGAATACTAAATCTTGTCTTGCATTCTATTAACTCGAGTGAATTTAATCGAACTTTCATGAGTTTCTTATATGCTCTCGGGGTAAATTATTTACATTCCATTTGTTTCAAGGACGTGACTTGATATCCTAATTTATCTTTATTCTTTTATCTGTATCGACTGTTTATGTGTCTAATGTATGCAACCTTTATTAATGAAAAAATAAAAAAAATCCTGAAAGGTTGCTCCAACTAGGAAGACATTTTTTTCTGTACCTGTTTAGCCACCCCATCAGATGTCAAATGTTCGTTAATTGGAAGGATCACCATTTGCATCTTCCGCATGGCAAATGTTATAATGTTTAGATTTAGATTTTCTTTTACAGAAGCATCAGCCATCAAATCACAAGGAAAACCTGTTATATAAAGAAAGTATTTGCCCTAGACGAGTGAACTGATGTCAAAATGTTCTTTGTTTGTAAATAAGAATGTATTAATTTCCTGAGTGCGGAAATTAGAATCATACGAATTTTACATGTTTATTTTCTTTAAAAATATCCATGTCGTAAAACTTTTTTTGACTCTGATGGAAAGGGCAGACTTAGAATATATTTAATACTTCCGCAAATTTAAGGTCATGTGTGCATTTTGAAAATGCAATTTTGTCGGATTTTGTTAGAGTTTTTTTTTCTTTCAAGTATATTGATAGAAGCTAATTTTTTTAAAAAACATTACATCCCTGTTATAAAAACTGGCATCCTGAAAATTGTATTAAAAACTATTTAATTTCATTTTTTGTTTTTAATCTCACTAGTTTACATTTAAATTAAAGTAGCAAAACTTTAATCGATAATAATAGAAATACTTAACATTTCCCATGAGCCTTAGAAGCATATTTTTAAAGTCCCCGACTACAATGAGAAAACTGATTTTCTATCATTAAAGCGAAATTTATTTTTTATACCTATTTTGTAGTTGAAACGTTTTCCATTTGAAAGAAGTTCGCATTTTGTCTCTAGCTTCTTTGTAAAAAAAAGTTGTAGTGATTACAAAATACTTTGTATGAAGCAAAACCGACAGATGTAAATCTTTAATTTAAGTTTTCTAAAAACTTTGTTTTTAGAAAGTTAAACTTTGTTTTTTGTTTGTCACTAATGTAGTATCTGAAGTACTAATAGAGATATTTACATACAAATTTCAGTATTTATTTTAAATTATACGAGCAATGAAATGAAGAAAAAGTTTTGTTGTTGTTGAAATACTTATTGTTTACATGTGTTTTTATAAAAATTATGTTGTAAATTGATGGAAAAAATACTTATTTACGCATATTTTTAGTCATAACTTATTAACATTTTCTTTTAGGTTTGGGTTTATTTCAATCATTATTCTATTTTATAATGTGTGTGCTATGAAAATAGAATGGCCGATTAAGAATTTTGTGTAAAGCATTAATCATTTATGCTAAAATTTTAATTAAAATTTAACACAAAATCTCCTAGTTTCTTAAAAAAATTCTATCTTTTCAAAAAACTTTTCGGCATTTTTTGTGTTAATAATTGACCGTGCACCTAAAATCAGTAAAAAGTTGTTAAAAATCTCTACAGAAAAATCCATACATCTTCCTTGCAAAAAAAGGTTCTTACACATTTTATCAGGCTAGTCTCAGTGAAATGAGTAATAAAAGAGAAGATATTTTTTTCTTTCTAAGAAAATAAAGTTGCCTGTGAATAATTTAATTTTGAAGTTTTGCACTAGTTTTTAGATAAAATTTTCAATACTTACTGTCCCACCCTCTGAGAAATTCTTCAATTCGGGTAACACTTCGTTCAATTTGTAGAAGTTTGCTTTTGGAGGTAATGGTGGTTTCAATTCAATGGTGCAATATTGTCCAGTGAAAAGCACTTTTCCTTTATCTCTTCCTCGTTCGCTGGTTGCTAAAGTGTCGATGCATTCATCATATGCTCCGAAAGAAGATAGAGAGCCCACAAGGATACCATCCATTATTTTTGCACTTGAATCTATGACTATTGACACAAAGGAATATTTTAATTTCTGCCTTTTAAAATTAAAATTATAAAATATAAAAAATAATAAATGTTTTATAAACTCTTATACGCAATAGTTTTAAATACTACAAAATATTACTTACGTAAAACAGGTATATATAACCTCGATTACATTCGTTTAAAGCAGTGCTTCTCAAAGTTTCGATACCTGCGACCCAATTTTCAGTCATAATTTTCTTCGAGCCCCCATCCAAACAATAACAATGTATTGGATTCAATAATACTAATGTACTTCGACGTAAATCTACAATAGAATTTAATTACAAACCGCACAAATTATCAAGATCAGTATTACGTTTTTTATATAATTTTATACATGACAAGTCCATGGAGTCACTGTTAATTGTTAAACTTGCTCTTAGTATTGTTAAATTAATTACCAAATACAGTATGCAGTACTGATACATTTATAAGTATATTATATCGGTGTAAATGCGTATTTTATTTTTTATTGTGTCAGAATGTATTTTATTTTCTTTCCTTTCAATAAATCAATATTTTTAAATAATGGTTTCTTTTCGACGTTTCAATATGCTAGCGCCCCCCTCGTTGATTTATCATGGATCTAATTAAATTCATTATTCAGGCGAGCAATAGCGCCTAATCATTATTAGCTCAATATTAAACTAAAAAATCTATTTTAAGTTTTCCCTTGAAATAGGCTGTTAATAATCTTGAAAGTGAGAAGCATTATAAAAACTTTCTTTTATTCAGAAAATATTGAAATAATATTTTTTTTTACTAAGCAGGCAATCAATTTTTCATGTATTTATTTGTCTGTGATGTTTAAAAGGTACGTAAAATTAGATGAAAAACTGGTAAATAACTATAGTTGCGTAAGTTAAGTCCTGGTGATATTATAAATAAAGCAATTTCTTTTTATATTCTTTTTTTATTGAATTTTATTGACAAAATTTTCTAGTTATATAGTCCAAAAAAAACAATTACTGCTTATATTATGTAAAAAATATCTTTACATAGTGTTAAATGTTTTTTACATAATATGGTCAATAATAAGCAAGCCTTGACATATTTTGTTTGTTTACATAATCATAAAATTATTGTGAATTACAAGAATTAATCAGGATTCGAGTATATTCTACAACTGTAGCTTTTTTTCATTTTGTCTTCAACGGACTGCATTCCTTTCAGTATTAGCGCAGCGTCTATAATGAAATACTCTGTTACTCTTTTTTTATGGCAATGATAATTTCATCTAAATTTAAGACGCCCACTTTTGTGGAAACCACATAATGATCAACGGCCTTGAGTTTGTATGGATGTTTTATATTAGAAATGAAAAGAACGATCTGCATAAAATTGGAACTGGTTTCTTAAATATGTCCGAGAATCATATTCTTAAAAGAAATAGTTCTGCGCTGAGGCTGACAGTCTTTTTTCTTCATAATTTGAATTCGATTGCGACATCGAAATATATTCTGAAAGTTCTTCAAAATTTTCAGAAATTGAAAGAATTTAATTATTAAAAAAAAGGTTAAATACTTTAATGTACTTTATAATACGACACCATAGTGAAAAAATTAGACTCTTTGAGAAATATTTCTTAAATGAAGTTGAATTCGAAAATTTTACTTAATATGTTCTAAAATTACATGCTTAGATTGGCTAACTGAATGAAATAAATTATAGCCTCTTTAGAGTTATTCAAGCATTAATGTTGAGGAATTTCTTACTTTTAAATCAAGGACAGATGAACGAGGATTATACCTGAATTGATAAATAGTTTCTTTTAAGTGTACCACTTACTATGAAAAAAAAATCATGAATCTCAAGTGGAAGCGTTTTCAATTTCAAGATTAATAAATGTTTGAACAAAACTTTTGCAATGATATATTAAATTACAGGCTACAGGTTTTGTGGGATATGGAGTAACAAGTGTCTATTATCTCAAAATATTAAGTAATAAGGCATTTATGTACTAATAATTATAATTATACTATCACATTTTATTATTCTTTAAAGATAAATATAAGTTTAATTTTTATCAAAAAGCAAATCGCACTCGAGCTCATCCAACAATAAACATATCTCTCTTTTTTATTCTGTTTATTTAATTTAAAACTTGTCTTAATTACTATTACATCAAATTTTGTCTCTAAAGAGTCTGAGTTTCCGGCACTGAATATTTAAACATATGAATTGGAAAATATTGTTCTTTGAACTTCTGGATGGATTTCATCACAACCACAGTAATACAGTCTAAAAGACTGTGTGGCGGTGCTTGTAAAATCGCACTCAACCACCATGAACTTGAACCATCACAAATAAAAATCTGCAACATTTCTGGGTCAGCTCAAGTATAATCGTCTGCTGTGATTTGTAACTTTTAATTAAATGATTTTAGAATATGGAATAGTAAATAAAGTTATCATTGGAAATATTGTTGCTTATCCTTCTAACACACACGGTGGTTATACAGATTATTCCTCCATCAAAGACCTGCAAAACGTCCACATTTGCTTGCATAAAAGTAAAACAAATCTTATTGCATTTGCTAAATGTTTTGAAGTTTAGCTACATTACAAGTTGTTCTACATCATAAAAGCAATTAAATCTGTTTTAACAAAATTCTCATTTTACTTCGACGCTTTATTTTTAAAATTAAAAACAAAAATGCATATGTACAAAAGCCTTAGAGCTTATGAGATATTAAACAAAGTTAATGAATTTCCTTTCTGTAGTAATTAACTAATTAAGATTTTTCTCACTCCAAAGCAATAATTTTACTATTAAAAAAAGGATTTTTTTGGATACTTACATCTTATTGCCCATGGTTTTACATTCTTTAGACCTGCAATAAGTTTCATCGTATCTCGCATGCATGAAGAAGAAATGTTCATTTTTCCAGAACCTTCCATTAAACGGGGCAAAAGGGCCTTCACTGCTGAATTCGCCGTTTTCTTCAAGTTCTTTTCGAAATTCTGCCATCTTTCTAAAACAGTCATGTTTTCAATATTTTGATCCATATCAATCGAGAATGCTGATTCATCTTGCCCTTGACTTTCTGATATAATATACGACACGAAGAAAATGAATGCAAAAATATACTTCATGACTGAATCTTTTTAATTTATCAGAATTGTTTTCTAAATTGATTGTTCTGATTCTTCATCTGTTTTATTCGATTGCCATGTTTTGTGGATGCAGCTTGTTTTATCTCTTTATAGGTAATCTATGGCACCTGAAAAAATAAGTCTAATTAAAATCTATCTTTAATTTCTAAGTATTTTCTAAGTACATGTGTTTAAGTTATCCGACTACGTTCGGGGCCATGAATTTAAAAATATGTATAAATGCATAATTTCTACATTTAGTTTCACATGAATTAAAATAAACGTTTAAAATTGTTTTAAAATATTACTGTAATAAAAAATTACTTAAATGTATTTTTTGGCAAAAAAATTAAGAAAGAATTTCATATTTTCAACGCATTCTGATTTTGTGGAAAATGTTTCTATAATAATAATATTTGCTTATGTATAGATTAGATGTCTAGATCCTGAGCTAGGATTTTTGAAAATCCGCATTATTTTCAGAGTTACGATCAATTGTAATAACAGATCTTTTCTGTTGTTGTTGTTGTTGCTGTTGTTAAATTTCTCCATTTTGATGTAATATTCTATTCTGATATAAAATCTGAATTAATTCATCTCTAAGAAATATATTTCAAAAATCTTAGTTCAGACTCTGTAGAGATGTCTTAGCTATATATAAGCAAAATAATATTATTATAGAAGTATTTTTCGTTAAAGGAGAAAATTTGAAGGACATTCTTTCTCCGTTTTATACCATAAAATTACATTTAAATAATTTTTATCATAGTAATATTCTTAACAGGATTTTATATGTATATTCTAATTCAGGTGATACTAAATACCACAAAAATTATTCATTTATACACGTTTTGAAAACCATGATTCCGAAAGTAATCGGATACCTTAAGTGATAATACAAATACAATATTTAACACTAGGTTGCCCATGGAAGTCATGTGGCCGCGGTAGCCATGGTATCGGATCATGACTGGCATGTCACGAATTCATACCCAGTAAAACTAGAGACCCGCTGTGTAATGGAACGATGCACGTTAAATCTATCGAGAGCACAAATGATCTTGCGTTGGTGTGGTGTGGTAGTTAGGAGAGGGGTGCCAGCTCAGGTGTTGTCCTTGTCACTTGACCATGGTTCAAAATTACGAGGTCCATCGCCAAAAGCCGTCGTGTAGCTGAACAGTGTGACGTTATATTCACTCACTCACTCACCCAAAGGAAGTCATTTTGACTGCTTTTTAATTTCAGTTAGAAAAACAATTATGTATATATAATGACACAGTGTCTTAGAATTTTTCAGAATGTTTTTTCAAGTGAAGTAAATGTTTTTTATTGTTAATAAAATGTATGACTGTAAACAATATAAAAAAATATTAAAATTCATTTTAAACAAATTTCTTTACGCATTAGTTAATCATTCACAATGCAGTCATTTTGACTGCTTTTGGGCAATATAGGTATATACTGAGTTTCAGTCTTTCTAGTGTTAATAACAGAAACACATTTGCGAACTACTTGAAAATTTATTTATACTTATCTCTTTTCCAACCTTCAAGAGAAGTTCAATATTTTATAAATATATATCTGCAATTTATTAGAAATGTGTTCTCTGAAATGTATACATTTATTTTTTATTTACATTACCGAAACAGATTTTTTCCCTTGTAATTGGTTTTGAACGTTTTATCTAATTAAATTCAAATTCATGTTATTGGATCTTTTTCGTGCTTTAAAAATATAAGATTGAGGAACTCAATTTATTATAAAATGCTTGTTTTTCAATAATTACCTATGCTATAGTTTGATCAAATTGTGACTTAATTTCCAAAATACTTCTTAAATACACATCCAATCATTCTAGTAACAAGTTCTTATATTAATGGGAAGTTTCAAAATATTTAATTACGCATTAATCGTATATTGTATTACACTCAGAGAAACTAAATGAAGGACTAATATTTTGTAATTGAAATCCAAATTCACTACCTCAAGCATCTATGTAATGAAACTATAGAATAGCATACAAATAAGAAATTGTAATATATGAAATATTTTGTATAGAACTTTTTTTATGTTAAGAAAAAAAGAAAATATTAAAACTTCTTTACTCTCCCTAAATATTCATATCCTTTATAAAAATTTTCTCATCAAAGTTATTTTCAATAATATTATATCACTTTCTCAATTGCCTTATGGATGTCAAACTTGTTAGAATTATTTGTTTAAATGGTAAGTATGTATATCTATCGATATCTATATACGAGTACTGTATATTTATATGTACATACATACCATAAGCCTGCCATAAAATGAATTTTTCAAAGGAATGATTAGTTTTAAGTAAAACTCAATGTTTTTATAATAAATAAACAGAAGCATTAAATTCAATAATGAATATAAATAGCTATCACGCATCTTTATTCTTTTTCATTCAGAAGTAATTTCATCAAAGTTTCTGGTTTCAATAAATATATCACGTATATTATATTATTCTGTATCAGGCAAATACGATTTAGTGTTACGAGAAAGCATGCATGCAAGGACATAACTAGCATATACTTTAAAATACATTCTACAAATACATATAAATCGAAGAAAAACATTTTAATGAAAATTCTAAAATTATAATAAAAATTTCAAACTAAAACTGTAATATTACAATAATAATAACACACAGTAATAAATAGAGATCTTTGCTTCGTAGAAATGCTTTCGAAGTTACTGCATTTTTTTTATGTTATACGAAAAGTTGTGTACACTGAAAATAGGAATAATAATAATAATATGCAAGCATTATCAGTAAAACAAAGGTAAAAAATCTATAACAATATAAGCTAAAATATTTAATGCATCTAAAATATTAAAAATTCATTTAATTGCAAGTAAATCGACAAAACCCCACAATAATTAAATTAAATATTTTTAATTCTTCTATACAAATGTCAACTATTTCTTTTTTAAAAGTGAATCTTTTTTATTTCATTATTTTTATACTAATAATTTTCATCGATACTTTTAAAACTGTGCAGCATCTATGCTAAAAATTAAGCTCGCACATTTTAAAAATGTAAACAAAAAAAAAAAAAAAAACTATCAATAAAAAAAAATAAGCTTTTATACCACAAACGAATTAATCGATACTTGTAAAAATTAAGTTAAATTTTTTATAAATAAATATTTTGTATATCAAATTAAGCACAAAAATATAGAATTTTACGAATTTATTATTTTATCAAACTTACCCTGTTTTATTAAATTCATTCGTTTTTATAAAAAAACTCAGTATCTCTCATATACTTCTCAGCTGAACTTGATCGTGACCGCTCAACTTTGAGACCCTTTGTGAATTTGGAAATAAACTCTTAAGAATAAAATGAAAGAGAGAGTTGAATATAGCCAACAAATAACGCGCCTTAAGACATGCACCAGCCTCTAGTGAAACCGGAAAAAACGGGGGGCTGGATTCAACGGCTCACGTCACAGTGACGTCCGCTTCTGGTCATCGGAGGGAATTTCTAACATTAAAGGGTTCATTTATGGCTTATAGAATATAGAGAAAAAAATATCGGAAGAAAAAATCGTTCTGGAAGGGATTTCACTTTTGCAAAATGGTTAGTAATTGTACAGAAGACTCTTTGGTCCGTTGATATTTTCTGAAGATAGTTATTTGAGCTGTCTTTTCAATGAGATTTAATCGCATTTTCTCTAACGAAACAGTTGGTGATGAAATAAATGTTCATGAAATGCTCTCACAGAACAAAATTCTTCTTGAAAGATGCGCTTTCCCTTTTCTCTGAAGTTAAGGGGATAGGGTACCATTTATATAAAAATCTTTGATTTGATATTTTTACAAATTTTTAAGTTGTTCTCTCTCTCTATATATATATATACATATATTACCATAAAGTCTGGCGTATAACGTAAACCTGTACTTTTGAAAGCTGCATTTTTTAATTTTAAAGGTATTTTCGCCGTATAACGCGCACTCCCTTTTTTGCGAAAGAACCTGCAATGTACGTTGGCAATGTATATTTCTAGAAAAAAAATCCTTAAATTCATAAAATATTACCTTTCTTTTAAATAAACAGTATTCCGATCTTTATAGAAGGCTAAGTATTTGTTATACACATCTCTTTTTTTTTTTGAAGCTATCATTTTTATACTCGGCGTATAACTCTCACCCATAAATTTTGATCTTATTTCTTGTGTTAAAAGTGCACGTTGTAAGCTGGATCTTACGGTATATAAATCAGTTTTTTATATTTATTTATTTTTTATGCTTAAATAGTACAAAAACCTAACCATTTAATTTTTATGAGAAAAAAATCAAACAAATGTTTATAAAATGCTACTCCTTCCACAATAATTAGTGGCCGTGGTAGCCGAGTGGTATAGGTATCGAATCGTGACTGGCTTTGTAACGAGTTCGAGCCCAGTACCACTAAAGACCTGCCGTGTAGGGCAGCGATGTACGCTAAATCTGTCGAGAGCTGAAACGTCCTCCCGTTGGTGTGGTAGTTAGGAGAGGGGTGCCAGCTCAGGTGTCATCCACGTCACTTGACCATGGTTCAAAATTACGTGGTCCGTCGCCAAAAGTCCTCCTGTAGCTGAACAGTGCGACGTTAATATCTCACTCACTCACTCCACAATAACTAATGTACACACATGAAATTTAATTTACATATGTGTCGAACTATGCATCAAAAAGTTGATATGGAGAGTTTATGATAATATGATTATAATGACAGAGTAATAGTTAGAAAAAATATTAAAGCATTTGGCACAGTAGGAAAAAGCTTTGGCATTTGAAACATAATGAAAAACTAGTGATTTTTTCCTTCTGAGATAAATCAGTTCAAAGATTTTATTTGCCATTGGGATGTGAATAAGGACGAAAATCTCTGGATTTTTTTTTAAGTTTTCAAATTTTGTGAGATTACATAAAAATATATAAAAAAGGATTTAGGCTAAAAACATTTGATTTTATTTTTTGACCCTGATATTTTTTTCATTCCTCTTATACCAAATTATTTATAAATAAGTGTCAACAGAAAAAAAATATTCAGTGTTCAAGACTGAATATATACAATCTCATCAAATTTATAAATTTAAAGTGTAAAAAAAAGGATATAAAGCATGAAACATAAAAAATAAAATTATTCTACAGTTTGTATTTACGTTCATTTGCTTTTTTAAAAATAAGATTATTCTAATTGTATTTGTGGATTTTATTTTTAGCTATAAAAAAGTTTAAATTTTATAATTCAAGATTTTATTGTGAAGCTTTATATTTAAGCTAAGTGAAATATCTCTCAGTTTCTGAAAAACCTTCAATTCTATTCCTGAAGTACTTTTACATTTATGTTTATTAACATTATAGGTTGTACATTCAACCTCAGAAGTTATGTATATCATGTATATTTATTGTGATATTCAATAAATATGCACAGTATACATAATTATCATATTATGTACATTTTACGTCACAGGTTTAAAATCCTGAGTTTTCTATTTATAAAATTTGAGCTTTTGTCAGAGGCGAAATTTTATTTGAATTTTGGAATCACTTATCTGTTTGTTATGTCGAAAACAGGAGTTTTTTTTGTAAATATGTAACCACCTTTTGTTGGATTATTCAATAAATGATTCAAAACCATAAAATAATTTCTTTTGTAATCAATATAAACTGAAAGTGATGTCCTTATTGAATATATTATCGACCATCTTCCTTTGTATTTCCAATTTTTTAAATAAAATATAAACTTAAAACATTTTTTTAAAAATTTAGATTAGTTTTTTTATACAAGAACACACATTAAAATAACAAATAGGGTGAAAATTGTCTCAATTTATTAGAAAAATTTATGTTTTCTTCTTTGTTTAGTTTTAATTTATTTTGTTTTCAATACTTCTTTGACTTAATATTTCAAATAATTTTATTTTAATGCCATACGTATGAGTCAGAATTATTCCCAAACTAATTTTTCATCAAATGATTTATCGAATAAATTGAAACTACTCAATACTAGATGTAATTTTTAGTTTACTTCTGGGTGTTATTATTTAAGTTTTTTAATATTGAAACTTAATCTTAACATCGGAAATCTCGCCTAGCTACCATTAAAATTCTGGTTTTAAATTAGAAATATTCAAGGAGAGAAGCAATAAAAAGCTGGAAAACTGGTATATCATGCTCATATAGTGAGATTACACTGTTATGAAAGAATAAAAAAGGATGAGGTACAGTGATAAAGCATGAATAATAAACAACAGAATAAACTGCTTTTTTTCTAAATCGTTCAACTTAAACGGGTTGTGCATTGGTTTGTTTTGTTTTTATATAAAATAGCTTTTATTTTAAATACCTTGCAATAAAAATAATACGCAAAAATAAATAAATCGTTTTCTAAAGACAGTGCAATGTTTTCTAGAACTTGAATGCGTCTCCAAAACCATGTAGAAAACGTGACTTTATTTGTAAATAAACATGTTGATGTTATGAATTTGTTTCTGTATTCATGTAAGTACAAGAAACAGGTTTTTAAAATTGTATATGCGCGAAATATTAATATAAATGAATATTTACGTTGTACTGCCTGGCGAAGCAAAAATACTAAGATAGATGCAAGGTTATACTTAAACAGCCACAAATAGAATAGTTTATTGAAATCAAAGAATCTAATCATAGAATCTCAGAAATTAATTTTCCTTAACAATACACTCTCCTGATTAATAAATATTCCTTCATGCCACCTTAAGCGAAATTTATGTTTTAATCGAATTTAATCAGAGAATTTCCAGAGAGAATTAACACAATGCAGCCTGAAGTTAAAAATAAAATCTGTACTGCACAAAAATTATACAGAAGAAAACTCTAAATATTTTAAAATATTTTTTTATGAATATTTATTTGCAAAACATTTTATTGGAATTAATTCAAGAGGAAAAAAAGTACTTACATTTTAAATTTTTAATTTTAATATTTTTTATTTGCTCTCAACCATATAAGACAAAACCCGGCGAAACGGCATTTGTTCTATTCATGTGTAAAATATTTCCAGAAGTTACTCTAAATATTTTTAATCCTGCTAATATGTTTTTTTCAGATATCTTTGTGGTTGGCAATATACATATAAATATGTTAGATTTTTGTGTCTTTTTAAGTATTAAAAAGACAGTACGATTCAATTGACAAAATATAGTTTGAAAATTCAAATAAAATCTTTGTAGCCTAAGTTGTGTCTTAGAATTTTTTATGTATTCTCACGAAATTTGAAAGCTCTTAGTTAAAAACAAATCTAGAGTTATGATAACTATTTTGTTCGTTTTTATTCGCATTCCAATTGCAAATAAAAAATTTTAAACTGATTCATCTCAGAAAATAAAATCACTTCTTTTTCTTCATTTCTTTCATATTGTGAATACTTTGTTATCTTTTCTATTAGTACGTGCAACAAAAGTTGGTAAGCATTTTTGAATCAAAGCAATACTTAGTTCTTAAGAAATAGTTTAATTTAGATTTTATACATTTTTTAAGGAATTTTCAATAAGCATTACAAAAGAAAATGCAGTTCATGGACATCAATCATATTATCGTAAAACACCAACATTTGTTTAGATTGACGTACTTGTAAATCAAAATTTTATGTGTGTGCATCAATTATTGTAGGTGGAGTAGCAATTCAAAACCTCTTCAAAATCTTTTTAAAGTTTTTTCTTTTAAAATTAAGTGATTAACTCTTTGTAGTACTTTGAGCACAAAAATTGTTTTACGTAATTCATATACGTAGGAGACAAGCAAAAGAGTTGTAAAAACCATTAAATCAAAGATTGTTTTTATAAATCGTACTACATTTATAAAAACCGTAAATATTTTTTATTATAATTAGAAATCTTAAAAATTGATACTACTTTGAAAACTTCATTGCTTCAATCAGCCTTAAATAAAAATTGCGTTACATAATAAAATTGATTTTTTTAACTCTTCTAATTTAAGTTATTATTACTTTTAATGTTCTTTTCAACACATTTGAGAATTCTTTAATTAAGCGGAAACTAATAGAGCGTCACGGAATCTTATTCAGAGATTCCGGAATACTTTTCAGTAGCAAGAGTTGCTTTACTGAATGTTTCAATTTAAGATGATTTAAGTCAAAACCTTTCCTGCACTTTGAATGCAGGACACTTTTTATCTATCTTTATTGTATAAGAAGCTACAGTTGTCTAATTTGTGTGTTTCCAGAACTTTCTGTTTAAGTATAAGTTGATCCCATTGAAAGTTTCAAAGTACATTGTTAAAAATCTTGAAGAGTATACAGTCTTGGAAAATCATATGATATCGCTATAATGTTTGTTGCTCGTACATTATTCGTAAATAACGTGTTTATTTTTTTTCATTTACGTATTCTCTGTTTACATCTTCAACGTGTTGTTATTTAATTTAAAAACTAAGTAAATGATGTTGCGTTCAATGACACGAAGAAAAAAGTCTTAATAACTGAATGAAAGAGGAGAAAAAGTAATTTAATACATTTTAAAGCATTTTTTAATTTTAGGCACTTTTACTGTAATAAATGAAAACACATTGAAATATGTTTAATGCAAAATTAGAAATATATTGTAATATATTAGATGACTTAACTTTCTGTACATCACAAAATAAATTAAAGCCTATATGGGATTATAGATAGAAAAATTATTAAATAAATCGCTGTGATTATCGGTTAATGTTAAGTGGTTTTCATATACACAGCGAAATGCGTTTTACGCGAGAGACGAAATATCGGTTAACACGAAATAATAGAAATGTCCCGACAAAACTACTATGAATTGTCATCCCTTCTTTTTTTTCTCTTAAGACGGTCCGGTCCGGCACTTGAATTTTCGAAAAATTATCGATTTCACTTTTTCCTATTTTCTAAAAGTTAAAATATTTCTTTTTAAAATGATGTATGATATGAGGAAATACGATAATTAGAAGTATTTTTATTTATTTTTAAATGAAGCTACTCCTTGACGCGCATCAAATGAGCTCTGCTAGGAGAACCTATGTTTCCCCTTGCATTAGTTTCTGATGAGTGCGAATATATATAATGTTCAAGGGGGGAAATTAGAGTGCATTGGGCTTTTCCAAAAGTGTATGGGTACACGCCTTTTGGATCTTAAAACCGAAAAAGAGAAAAAAAAAGTTGATGGAAAAAGCCTAAGAGGTCGTAACCGTTTCACCGACATTTTATTATCAAAAATTCAAAGATATAACATCAATAATCTACATAGCATGAAACTGCTGTTTGGGCTTTTTATTTTTATCTTCTGTTTTCAAACGAGAGCCCTGAACATGGGCTGTGTCCTATGATTATAAATGCCTGGTATATAAGTTTCAAAAGATAGAAGCTGAATGTAACAAAAGGCAGTATGATCATTAGCACACACACCATAATGAATTAGATCAAACCAATTTTTAGAGATCTAGGTGATCCTATGCTATTACGAAAATGTTTACATGGAAAGACCCAGAACCCAAATGAGTCAGTTAATAACACCATATGGTCAGGGATTCCAAGATCTACATTTATGGAATTAAAAACTCTAAAATTAGAGGTAAATATGGCTATGGCACAGTTCAATGTGAGTCATGTAGAAAAATTAATGATCTTAAAACATTGCAATATTGAACAAGTTATAACTGTGTGCCATGCATCAAAAAACTATATACACGTAGGATTCATGTAGCCAAGCGAAAGCATCTTGAGATCCTAAAAAGAGGCAAAATTGTTAAAAATAATGAAAAAAAATAAAATTAGAAGAATCTTTTGTAAGAACAGAGAGTAAAGAAAATACTTCATATACTTCTGGAAAGTACTAAAAAAAATAAATGCTCGAAAGATTACAAATTTTTACTTTAAAGCCTGTTTTCTCAAAATGCAATATTGTTCACTTTATGTACCTTTTCCTGAATAACTACTTATTATATAATCCTCAAATTTTCAGTAAGCATACTTTCAACAGGTTTACACATTTTAATGGAGGGAATAAGATATATCTAGCAAAACTTTTTAGATATGATTTTTTTTAAACTTAATTTTAGAGAAAAAAATTAGACAATTTTTTTAAAAAAAATCATAATTAATTTAGTTTTTAACAAAAAGATAAAATCCTTCGGTAAAGTGTTATTGATAGTACACATAATCTACAGTAAAATTTTAATTCATGAAAAGTAAGTAATTTCTGAGAGAAAGGTACATAAACTTTTACAATTTAACGTGGACTCCTATGGACGTGCTGGACCCCCTTAACACGAAACGAAAATCGGTTAACACGTAAATCTTTCCCTTCTGTGAATGAACAAAATACGGAAAACACCAGCCGCACAGGAGTGATTTAAAAGTGGGAGTGAAATAAAAGAGATGTGGTTTCACGTGTTCCAAAGAAAGGAAGCTAACTTGGATTTCAAATACCCTCAGAGTAGCCAGTGACACGAGCCAATTTTGTTTACCTAAGCTACTTTCATCTTTCATCCCCCAAACACCATAGTATTATTGGTATACTTCTGTATTATTGGACTGCCTTACTGTACCATCGGAAGAATTCTTTGCAGTAGATGATGATAATGTGTGTCTTTGTGGCCCAACTATGGCCCACAAAAAGTCATTTTAGAATTTTCTGAAGCTCAAAAAATATCACTAATGCAGATTCCTTCTCCGAAAATGAAATGAAAAGCAGATTTTTTTCAACGTCATCCGAAATGAGGAACTCCACAAAAACTATGCACACAGTTATTTAGACACACTTTCCAATGGTGAAATCAATAAAAAAAATGGATGACATCTAACAATTTGTTGGCAATCTGATGCTAAAAATTACAATGCAAGAAAAATATCATATTATTTCCCCATAGCTCAATAAATGTTTTTTTTTAATTTCATTAAATTCTTGTGAATGTTCTTGTTTCATTTATTTTTATTAAATACATGCATATATACATATTAATTTAAATGAAAAATGTACTCTAATAAACTTAATTTCGTTGAATATATGCTTCTTTTGCAACATCCTTTGACACGAAAAAATATTTCAGTCCCTTCAATTTTGTGTAAAACATTTTTCGCTGTATCCTTAAATTTTTTATCGATTGATTCATTGTACGTTAATGTCAAATTCAGAAGCAACTCGAGAAGTACTGATAATGGAACTCAAATTTTTAAGTCATGTTCAAGAGACGGAAATGACATCTAAGCTCTCATCCCGATTCTAAACTTTCACACCATGTTAGCGTGAGAATTCCAGGCCTCGACAGATCTAACGTGCATCAACACATGTTGGTAATGGGGGTTTTGCGGAACAATGGTTCAGACCCGCGACTCCACGGGAATAATGCTGTTCACGAGTTTGCAACCCCGACCACACAGTTATCATGTCCTTTTACAATGATAGAGTAATGTTTTAAACATTAAATAAACTAGAGTTCTAACATTTTCAACTAAGAAAAAAAATTTTAATAGTTACATTTTTGAAAAATATCAGATATTTTATTCTTGTTTTTAAGCATTGAAAACAAATAAAGTTAATAAATATTCTGATCACAAAAGGAAAATAAGAAAAACTTCATTATTTCGTAAAATTGCATTTTTTACATTTGCGAAACTTTTTTATTCAAATAATCACATTTTCCACTTTTGATAGGAGAAACTGATGCTACTATTTTTGAAAACGAGCACTTCTCTTTATTTCACATATTTGTGACGTTTTTAATAAATTATTCACAGTTCCAGTCGCCTTTTGCTCATTATTAGTATATTTTACATTGTTTTATCCTAAAAATTTTAGGCAAAATTAAGAAGAATCTCAAGCATCAATAATACAGAGGGAAAATGCATCAGCCTTTCCACAGAAAGGTTCTTTAGTGGAATCAGTGATTCAAAAGGAATCGTGTCAACCACGAGTTCTGACAAGAGCCACTCGTCTACCACAGCTATAAAACTTAAGTTGTGTAAATAAAATTCTTAACTTTAAAGTTTCTAGCTACTTCTACTACTCCTGTTCCAATAAATGAATATATCATCAAATTTTCAAAACTTTATATAAATTTAATTCTTAACTTTCAAATTTCAAAGGTATAGGTTTAAAAACAAGCCGATTCTGATTATGTTTTTTCCAATAGTATAATAACATAACGACAAAGAAAGGAAAAAAAATATATATTATAGATTGGCTATCATTAGAACTTTCTATGTTTATATCTAGTGCTATCCGATTTTCTCCTTTATTTCACTTTTGGTAAGAATAGTATTCCAAAGATTGCAAGATTGTATTGTTGAGCACACTATTTAAACGTTCTAAAATGCAACTTGACATCTTCCTCAATAAATTTTCCAAAAAAGGAAGAAAATGCCGAATAAAAAATTTTATATTTTGAAGCTTGCAACCGTATTAGACTATTCTCCGTAATTCTTGTAATGAAATTGATTCCTCGAGGAAGTAAAATCAATGCTCTTATCATTGTGGTGGATCAGTATATTGATATTCGTTTACTTTCTAACTAATATTCTTGTTTCTTTTTATTTGTTCATTTACAATTCGAGCGTTCCTCGAAGTAAACATTTTCCTATATATTATTTTCGGGAGGATATTTAGGAAAAAATTTAGTTCTAAATATTATAATTCCCTCAACAATATCATGGTCTTGTTAAGAAAACGTCGAAATTCTGAAGCCAAAATCAATCACTAAGTCATGTGAAACTATGGGATCTGTTGGATGTTATAATCCTTATTAATTCTAAATGGTATGACCGTAAGATACCTACTGAATTATGATTCTTTTCAAATCCCGGAATTTAATTAACAATAACTCATTATATATCAGGGATACTCGACCTTTTTTTTTCTGCCGGACCACATACATATGTTAGCTATTTCACACGGGCCGCAACATGAGTATTAAAGGAGGGAGGGGGGAGAGAAATGCTTTAAGATAACAAGATAACATAAAAAATTTTAAAGTGAAAAATTGATCAAAATATTAGAACTTCTCTATTTTGCTTTTTTTAAACTATTATTTGTTTTTATTTTTGTTACTGAATTTTTCTGATTGGAAGCATTTAAGAATCACTCCTTCACAATTCCTGCATCAGTTAATGATTTCATATGATTACCAATAATATAACAAATTTCATACGGTGCCTTTGTTAACACTGACAAAACACTTTTTTGCTGTTGTAAAAATTATTCAAGAAAGCCTACTTATAAACCTTTTGAAAAAGTTCTTCAAGGAAACGTATCATTGAACGATCCCTGTTTATTGGGGTATTTTTTAAATACAACACTTTCGTGACAAATCAAACAATTACTGAACTACGCTTGTTTTTCACTACAAAATAGTTAACTACCCAATCGTCTTGAAACAATCTATTTTCTTCGAATATTTTTCACTTGCAAGATATGAAAGATAGTTAAAAAATAGTTCCACTCATAAAATGGTCGATACTTCACTGTTGTCAGAAAAAATCAGAAAATCAGAAAGAAAAAATATCAATTCGCACCCATGCGACATCAACAGCAAAAATCAAAAGTGATATATTTGATTTCTTAACAAAATTTTTATAAATAAATGAATTTTTCAGAGCAATGGGCCATGACCGGGCCACTTAAAACAGCCCAGTGAGTCGCAGGTTGAGTATCGCTGTTCTGCATGTTACTCAAATAAATATTGATTCAATTACACCAAAATTAAAACTAATGAAGGTACTTTTTCTTTTGCCCTTCCACCCCCATTTACTTCCTTCGAATTCTAAATGCTATTTGCTAAACAGTGCTACGGTGAAACATTCAAAAGAAATGGAGAAACATTATCTAAATGTATTATTTTCCCTTTTATATTAATACTTACTTCAAATATAAGTGAAATAAGTCAGTTTTGAGAATAAAAACTAAATTATTCTTATACATTGCTGGCCACCGTAAATGCAACACCAAGAAAAACAAGAGATAGCACAACAAAATTTATTTTGTAGATAACATGTTGACCAAGTATCAAATGATTAAATTTATAGACTTCTGTGAATTGTGGTTCCTGCCAGAATCAGTAGCCAGAGTAGCCGCCATTGTTGGAGATCACCGCTGCCACACGCCTCGGCATTGATTCAAAGAGACTTTGGATGTGTTCTTGGGATACAGCAGACCAAGCAGCTTCCACACGTTGCCAAAGTTGATCTGGTGTGGCCGCGGGGGGTGTAATCTGGGTCAATCGTTGCGCAACCATGGACCACATGTTTTCTATCGGCGAAAGATCAGGAAAGCGAGCTGGCCAGGGAAGCAATTCAATCTGGTGATTGTCGAAGAACCTTTGGACAATGCGTGCCACGTGTGGTCGTGCATTATCCTGTTGAAATATGGCTGTGGCCAAGCCCTGAAGGTAAGGAAGGACAACTGGCTCCAACACCTCGGAGATGTAGCGCTAGCTGTTTAAAGTACCGGCAATGCATACTAGAAGAGTGCGAGAGATATATCTAGTACCGTACCATACCATAATACCCGGTGCAGGACCAGTGTGGCGGTGCATAACGCAGCTGTGCAGCATCCTCTCTCCACGGTGTCTCCAGACTCGAATACGACCATCGCGGTGTTTCAGACAGTTGCGTGACTCGTCAGTAAAGACAACTTCATTCCATTCTGCCACCCACATTCTTATTTCATCGCACCATTGGCGGCGGAGACGTCTGTGGATCTGCGTCAAGGGTAGACCAAGCAATGGACGTCTTGCGGACCGACCACACTGCTGTAAACGGCGTAGAATGGCACGCGCAGACACTGAATGATGTGTACAGACTCAATGTGCTGTGCTATGGTTCGTGATGTGACCAAGCGATCCATTACTGCCATGCACACAATTTGCCTGTCCTCACGTGAAGTGGTGCGCTGAGGTGGATGCGATCGAGCAAGTCGGTCCGACGTACCCTCCTGCATCCAACGGTCACATATCCGCATTACAGTTGTTTGGTTTCGTCCAACACGTCTACCGATTTCCCTGAAAGATAATCCACAATCTCGGTAGGCCACAATCCTTCCTCTGTCAAATTCGGATACTTGATCAAAAGCTGATCTCTGTTTTCTACGAGACATAACTGATCGTTTTTTGAAAAAACCACAAGAAAAATACATTTGCCGAACTTGAAATCGTCGAAATCTCCAAGCCTTAAATAGCGCTTTGAGGTGGCGCCACAGGCGTGCGTGATGTGTGTCTGCACTGAAATTCTAATCATTTTCATATCTCACCTCCGCTAATGCATGTTGTAAATTTCATGTTATTTGCGTGCTTCCTTCAGGATGTTGCATTTACGGTGGCCAGCAGTGTAGTTCGAGGAGTCATTTGTTTTAGAGGAAAGATGTTGTAACAATATCACCGTATATTAACTTAATGCTCGTTGCATACCGT
Organism: Trichonephila inaurata madagascariensis; assembly: GCA_019973955.1. Taxonomy (NCBI): domain Eukaryota; kingdom Metazoa; phylum Arthropoda; class Arachnida; order Araneae; family Nephilidae; genus Trichonephila; species Trichonephila inaurata. Next base: position 216,602 of record BMAV01009241.1, read on the forward strand.
CTAAGTGACCTGTCTTCAAAAATTATTTCTTGAAAAGAGTGCTCAAACTGTGTGTGTTGATAACAGAAATGTTCTAAAAATTTATAAAATTGAAATCATTTTCAATGTGATAACTAGCACAGAGATTAGCACATTAAGAAAAATATAGTTGGTGAGATATTTAACGTTTAAAAGGATTTATTGAACAGTTTTTATAAAAATAATGGATATCAGGGCTTCGAACCGTAATTTTTTTCATCCTGGTTCAACTAAAAAAAGATTAATCGGTTCCATTCCGGTTTTCGTTCCTCCAAAATTAACGTTTTTCGGTTCAGTTCCGAATTAATCATTTTATTTTATGTATATTCTTAACTAAACTAAAAATATAATTCCATAATAAGCAAAAATGTATTTATATGGCTGACATGTAATGATGATGATGATGATTATATTTATATTGTTGACGTTATATTAGAAAATATTGATAAGCTGGTTACTTTTGCAAAATGACTGAAGATTATCAAACCGAGATAAACCGATAATTTTTTCGGTTCAGTTTCGGTTTTCGTTTCGTCCAATATAACGGTTTTTCCGATTTTCGGATCAGTTCCTGTTCGAAGCCCTGTTGGATATTAAAAATTATCATTCACATTTGATTTTTAACGTAAAAAATTTTGCTACAGTAAAAGGCATTTATATCATGTGTTAAAGAGTAAAAGTTTTGAATAATCTTATAATAACGTTCCGTTTGTGTTAAAATTTAACTCGCATTGAGAAAAACAAAAGTTATGATTACTACGCAAAAATAAATAAATAAAAATTTTTATGTTAAATTTTACGTTATTTTGATCATTACCTAACACAAAAGCATTAATGTTGTAATTATTCATATGTATAATTAAAAAAAATTGACACATTTTACCTACAATTTTAACTTTTTTAAAAAATAACTTTCTTTGCTATCTTATGTTACATTACTACTTCATTCTTGTGAACCTGATTTATGTAACTATCTTCCAAATAAATTGAATTAATATATAGAAATGCTTAACGTTGTTGCTATATATTATCGCATGTTAAATACAACTCCAACAAATTAGAATAGTTCAATTGATAGAAATAACAGGATTACTAAACTTTAAAAACTGTATGAATCAAAACTCCAAAAAAAATTTTATGTGTGTAGAGTTTTTTCTAAGGATATGCTTTCTTTTCTTGGAACATAAATTTGAAACAAAAAAAATTTCATAACACATCAAGAAAAAAAAAGACACTTGACTTTTCTGATTCAGATCTATTTGGACAAAGATAAAAGAAGAAATCCAATAAATAAACGTGTCTTACAGTCTGCCCAATGGCTGTAAGACAATACCCAGTCACATTTTCTAAATCTCTTACGTATGACATTTTTCTCATCATTTCATTTTAGTTTGAAAAAGTAATTTACTGGCATTATGTAAAATTAGGAATTTAAAATCGTATTCTTTCACATTAATTGATTTGGTTGGAAATAATATCCAACCGCATTTTTTTAATATTTTGCATATAACATTTTTTTTTCCATCATATTTTTAATTTTAAAAAGTAATTTATTGACTTTATACAAAATTAGGGGTTTTATATAATTTTAATTTATTAATTCAGGGTTTTCTAAAGCAAGTGTGTTTGGCACAATGTTCCAAGAGAACTTGTTGTTACAATTTCAAACCAACCAATCTGTTTCCAAAGTGTTATCTGCGAAATACACTTCATGCATTTATTGGTATTTTTAAATTGATCTATACTCATCCGAGTATGTGTATATAATATTGGATGAAATGAATGGAATCGATAACATTGAAATGAAACTAGTTTGTAAAATAATATAGTTCTTGTGAAAGAGAAATAAAATGGGAAAAGTAGAAAAATTATCTTCGAAAGAATTCACAAGTAAATTACGGAAGGAAATTTAAAAACAAAAAAGGTAATGTAGAAAAAAATTTGAAAAAAAATTATCTTTCTGAAAATTTCTTACACAAATATTTATAAATTGAAAGTTCATCTAAAAATCTTCATGAATATCCATTTTTTATTGTAATAATGTAATAATAAGACCATTTATTTGCGAGACAAAGATGTAAGTGTAATAAATTTGCACAAATAGCATACAAATTTGGAATTTAATGAAGTAAAATATCATTATGAATTTTACAAAATCACTCTCTATAACTGTTAATAATTGTCATACTTTAATTTTAAATAATCAGAAATTACTACAACGGGACTTTTAGGTTAAAAAAAGTTCTTTTACATATTTACAAACTTGATTATGTTGTTGACTTTTAATTAACAGAAAAAAAACTGAAGGTTCCAAATTTGAAATACCATAATTTTCGAGAAAGCAGTAAAACTGCCCATGGTAAATTATGCAAAGTGCATACAAGTTCGAGGACAAATTTATTGTCTGTATAATACTAATGACAAGATATGACTATTTATAGCAATACAGCATTTCTTACATACGTATTGTATGCAATTAATTCTTTTTATATTAACTGAACATTTCAAACATCCTTCTAAATCCACTTTTGCTAAAAGTTTTCAAGGATGGATGATGCAGAGTTTTAAAAGAAAGCTAATAATAATAATAATACGAAACCAATTTCCATTTAACTAGGAGTAATTTGTCACGAAGCATCACTTTCTATCTGAGATAGTTTTAAAAGAATAATAAAAAAAAAGCATGTCAAGATATCTAAATGAGGTATATTTCATTTCCTTGAGAGCAAGTATAATGTCTTCAGTTTTTGATGCGAGTAATCGCATTGTAAAATTCTAGTCAGCAGCTTAATGATAATGCAGAAGGGAAGAAATACCTGACCAGTGTACACCGGTTAAAGTGCGTCTGTCACTTGTAAAAAAAAATCACGGCTCAAATCCAGGGCCGAAATAGGCCGCTTCAAGGACATTTGAACATGCATTCTTGCATCCTTGATACGCCAATAATCAATTCAAGTATTTTGGAAGATTATACTGACGACGTCATTTTTCTTTTTTCACTTGATAAACTTCATTGTTTTGATGGAAGATTTCAAAATATTTTTATTACTTTTGTTAGATTAATTTTCAGCTATTAGTGTAATAACCTAAATTTCTTCTTGGTGTATTTTAAATAATTGAATTACATGTTGTTTGTAGTTTAATTTTCCATTAAATATTGATTTGCATCCAATCTCCACAATTAGTAATTTATTTAATCATTTTTAATTCATCATTCTAATTTAAAATTTTTGTTTTGTTGATATAAGCCCTGAGATAATAATGTACTCTTATTAATGACCTTTTAAAAACAATTTAATCTTTGAAATTTAATATAAATGTTAAATATCAATTAAATAAAATTTAATTATTAGTATGCTGCGTATCGTATTCTACAAATAGAAGACTTTTTTCTTAATTAATTATGTGTTGACAATTAAATACAAATTATAAAAATGTGGTTTTATTTAAAGAATGGAAAGGGAGATTTAAGGACAGGTTTCATGTAATAAAATGTTATTTAGCTAATAATTTATTTATTTATTTGTAATTTCTAAAAAGTTGTGTACTCAAAATCTATTATTTCATAATTCTAACAATTTACCGATTTGTCACAAAAAATCAATGACTGAATCTTCTGGAGTTATTTTAAAATCATGTCTTTTCTTATTTATATATCAAAAACAAATCTTTTTAATGATAAATTTTAAAAAAAATATTATGAAAAATATTACGATGCACTAATGAAATGGAATTGTTTCTGTTCAGGTATTCCAGTCTTATCAATATTAGACAAAAGTTCCGCATTATTTCTTAAATCAGTGTGTGTATACTGCTGGTCATTCAAATTGTAACTCCTGAAACGAAAACAAGCAATAAAACTTTACATATTGTACGTACATAGCACAGTAGGAAGAAAACATGATTAAATTCTTAGGCAATTTGAGAGTATACAGAGTCCGAAATTAGAGTGCTACACATCTTCCATTTCTGACAACTACAACTAACCCAATTAGGCATCGAGTCGAGCTGGACATCGATAATAGATACGGACAAATCATTCCATTCTGTTTCAAGTCTATGCCACATTTCACCAATCATTAGGGTTGGAGAGCAGTGGCAATCCAGTCAGTCTGAAACCCATGACGATTTGTTTCCAATAAACGAAAGATCTGGTGAATGTGCCAGTCAGAGCAACAATCGAACATCCTCTGTGTCGATGAAGGTCTGGATACGATAAGCAATATGTGGTCTTGCGTTATCTTCTTGAAAGATGATGTTTTCGAGGCCTTGATAAAAAGGCACAATCATTGATTGGTCTTATCATCAACTAGGTGCACGGCCCATATGACGATATCAAAGGCAATTAAGCCACGCGCGTTCTTCTCGGTGCCTCAAGACACAGGTATGTCCATTACGATGGTGCACTCGGAACTGGGATTCGTCTGAAAGAGCGGTGGGGTACACTTCTGTCGTTGGGTGCACCACTGTCGGTACGTGTCTGTATGCTGCAATGTTAAGGTTCTTCTTGCAGATAAATCACTTCCTGACTCAAGTTCTGTTATGTAGCTGTGCGATCTAGCAAGCCGACCTGGCAAATGCCTGACGTGTCTGGCATTAGTGGCAGGATATCGTCGAGATTCTGTAAGGCGTTTATTATGACAAACCTGAAACCATAGATTCCATATTCACAGGACAGTCGCTTGATTCGGACCTATACCAGTAGTAATAGAAAGATTCGATGAATTATATTCTCGATAGGACATGATCCTTTTTGCTATTTATTTCCAATACGTGCTGGTAGCCATTTCTTCTTCTTATACGAGGCATAGAACATTCTTCTCATAAGCAACCATCATTCAAATGTGATTCCCGAATGAGAAATCTGTTTCGTAACACTTTTCTTTTAAACAGAGTTGGAAATATAGTTTGGCCCTCCTGCGCCGTTCTATTGAGTTCAAATGCTACTCATTTGCATATCCCAGCGTCTTCTTCCTTTCTTGCGAATTCGCTCTTTGTGTATAATCCTTATATATATAGTATTTTTCTGGCAATTAGATTTAAAGCTGTTGCTAAAAAAAACAGAAATTTCAGTTAGTATTGGTAAGTCAGCTTCAATAAACTAATGAGAAACATTCGACATTGCAGTTAAACTTGTGAATTTAAACATGTATATATTATTATATGTAATAAAGGGATAATAACTGAATTTAAGAATTAATTGAAATATAATGGATATTTTCAATGATTATCATATTTTTAAACAGTTAAGATAATTATTAAACATGTCCGAATATATATACAGATATAGGTATTGATATACATATCCTTTAAGCAAATTTATTACACCTTAATGCGAGTTAGATATTATTACACGTTTTTGCTTCTGGAATAGCCGTAAGTAAGAAAAGCCGGAATCGAACGATTGGGCGGGTTTGCAGATGTATGAAGTTTCACTTTTTATCAACTGATGGTTGTTGTGATCCATGTTCTACTTTCAGTGTACAAGTCTAGTTTTGTTTACAAAATAATGTCATCTTTTTATCTGCCATAAAAAATAATTATCAATATATTCCTAATTGCTTAGATACACATTTTTGTCTAGATGTTTAAATAACTGTAAAATAGTAGAAATATTAATTATATTCTATTAATTTTTCTTGCAGAACTCAGGATTTCGTTACTTACACGAAACTTGTGGTTGTTACTTGAATCACCGCAGCTGTAAAGATAAGTTCTTGCCATATGAGTTTTCTGTTCTGTTTCAATAATTTTGATGGAAGCCTAAATAAAAACGAAATATGTTGTTAGATAATAAATGCCATATTTTCTTGGGGGTTGTCATGGACGTTTCTTGGGGTTTCTTTCTCTCGCTCTTTTTGGGCAATAAACTTCATACATTCTTTATGGGCAATTGACAACATACTTTCATACATTTGTTGAAGGGTATGGCCTTTTCACCCTCTACACAGATATTTACATTCATATCTCTTCCTCTCCTCCTCCCTACCAAAAAGAATCTGGATTTTCCGGTGGGAGTTGGTAAGGTCTGGTTTAAAATTTTTATTTTTTCTAAATAATAAAATTTTTTGAAACGTTTTATTATTTTTCATGGAATACTATATTAAATTTTAACCAGAAGCTTTTTCAGGTATCTAAAAGGAAAAGAATTCTCACACAAGAATAAATCAGATTCTGAACTTAGTGATCTCTCGGATGATGACTATGTTGAGGACAAAACATGTGAACCACGTATACTGGAAGGAGAATCAAATTCAGATGAGAGCGATGAAGAAAAACATGAAAATATTTATAATGGAAAGACAATTTTGGATCATCCTTTCTCATCAAAGTCTTTTGAATCTATTCATTTCATTGTTTTAGCTATGGTAAATTCCTGGTTTCAGTACACCAAGATGCAATATCAAGTAAAATTCCTCCAAAAACTCAAAATGGATCTCTTTAAGTTAGAGATAGTTGAAACGTTTGCTGAGCAACTCCACCTTCTAACAAAAGTATTTTAACTGATGAGGAAGATGGAAGTGTTGTAATTCCTTCCGCAAAGAAGATCGAAGTATTATAATTAGCTTGCTAAAAGGCCATGCCAGGGTAAAAGGCATGGTATGTATATCCATTTTCAATGTGCTGGTGACATTTTAAGGCCTCACAAGTAAAGGTTTGTAAATTACGAAAGCAGTTCGAAAATATGTTGTCAAAAATGCAATGTTTATATTTATGCTTGTCAAAAACAAAAATTTACTTTAAAAATTTCCACAGTAAATAAAAAAATTAGTCAATAAAAAAATTAATTATACTTCAAAATTTCCTTATTTGTTACAATTTCAGTTGAATTAAGCTTGTTTCTTTCATCAATTTCAAATCAAAAGATGTATAACTCATAAAATTACACAGGTGAAGGTTTCACAGGAAAAGCCCTACTCACACGATCGCGCAGGTGACATCTACGTTTCAGGGGGGGGGGGAGTTTTTTCCCCCAGTATCATTGGGGTCAATTATAGAATTAATAACCAGAAGAATTAAATATTTAAAGATAAAAGTATTTCTGGTCTTAAAGGGTTATATGTATATTACTTTGTTGTGCATATGTATGTTTATTGTAACAATGTAACACGAATATATAATTTATTTAAAGGTGGTTTTATTTCGATAGGCATAACTATCATACTGCGGACTTTTTTAAGGTTACCTAAGAATTATTTTTTTAGAAAGCTAGTGACACACACAGAACATGAAATTTTTCATCCATATGTCAGTGTGTTCCTTCGCATCAATAAAAAAAGTGTTTTACGGAAAAAGATGCAATTAATTTCTCAAATAAATACTCTTGAGAAAATTTAATAATTGGTATTGATTTTTTTCAATGAGTTTAGTGATGTTTTCTGTAACAAAATAGATAAGATTGCGCATAATTGTGATTGAAGACATTTTCCTTCCGTTTTAATTGCCACCTTAATTAAAACCTGGGTAATCCCCGTTGTCAAAACCGAGGGAAATAATGTTTGCGTTAATTTTTTTTCCCTAGGAATTCAAGGACATTTATGACTGGATCTTCATTTTCTCGCTCAGAATTAAGTTATCCGTTTGACATTCAGGATGCTTCTTTTCAACGATTATTTTAAAAAATAAATAATGGAGCCAAACATTTTATTTTGAAAAATACTTTAAAAATAAATACATTTTTAAGGTGTAGTAATCAACTCATTTTAATATTATTCAATTTTGAGACGAGTTAATAGGAATAAATAGCAGAAAACAGTTATCAAGAAATTAAAAAACTTTTAATTTTGAATAAATTTCCTTTAATCAATAAATTTCAATGTAGTCAAATTTCAAATTGTTTTCGAGTTTATAAAAATAAATTTAGTACATACACTTTTTGAAGTGATAACTTCTTTAGGCGCGTTTTGTTGGGGAATGAACTTGAATGTTGCGGTTCAAAAAGCCAAGCATTGTTACACTCGGATTATAACGCTCGTAACAATGGAAACAATACTACTCGTAACAATTCTATTGAATCATTTGAGTTTAATGAGTTATGTATCTGAGAAATTTGTGCAGCGAAATGTAGAGCAGAAAATGGACAAATAATTCTTATGGTTACTACTTATATTTCACCAAATCAAAGTGTAGAGAAAATTATCAAATTCATTCACAAAAATTTAGTTTCCTACACTGAGTGTGTGTGTGTGTGTGAAGCCGGATCAACTCTTCTGAATAAATTGCCTATTACAGGGGTGGCGAACTTTTATGGATCAACGTGCCATTTTTCTAAGAAAGATGTTTAATGAGGCACAGACGTGACGTCAAATAATTTTGACTTGTGATTATTGGGAAAATAATAAAAATTAATACTAACAAGACAAAACTCTATTACCTTTCAAAGGTATCTTTCAAAATACCTTTTTCGCTGTTTAGTTATAAACGTTTTAGTTATATATGTGTAATTCACATTAAAGTAACATTAGTGTGACTTCTATTGTTTCAGATTGAGTGTGGATGACAAATATCTTATATTAGGTTTGCAAGATGTTACTTTTTGTAGAATACATTCTGAATTTGAGTCGTCTGCCAAACGGTTTCTAAGCAATTAATTATTTTGACTGTGTTTCACTATTTTGACAAGAGGGTTTGTGATTTGTTTCAAAATACCGTTTTACGGACGATGCTCTCCACACCACTATTCCAAAAAATAAAACACACACCACTTTGTCGCCTTTACTAATCATACCATGTTTCTCGGTCCACCAACTTTGAAATTCTCTGTTACACTTACTATCTTGCCCTTTTTGTTCATTTGCTGAACTAGCCATGTTAAATAACAGTTAAAAAAACTGTAGATATAACACAGATAAACTTTAAAATACAGTTGTGTTAATGAAATTAACTATGCAAAATGCGTAGACAAATTTTACATCATAAGCAGTTGTACTATTACAACGTAACGAGTGTGCTCCCAGCGACCAATCACTCGCTGTTGTTTGTAATACTTCATAGCGAACTTTGAAATTTTGAAATAAAATAGAAACCATTTTGATCACTGGGGTGCCAAAAATATTGTGTCGCGTGCCATCAATGCCACGCGTGCCACTGGTTTGCCATCCCGTGCCTATTACTTTAAGTGGGGATTTTAATGTAGATTTTTCAAAATACAAATCAGAGCCTTTAGTAGATTTTTTAAAATCAAAATTCAATTTAAGTATGTCAGATGATCCAAATGAAAGCACGACAAAGTACAGAACAACTCTTGATGGAGGTTTTTTTAGATATTTAAATAATTATGAATCTAAAGTATTTATAACCTATTTCAGCTACCATAAACTTATTGTTCCCTTCTTAGAATACAATTAATTCACGAATATTATATTGTATATTTCGCAAAAAATAGTACTTAATGAGAACAGACATATGAATAAATAATTTTATAGGACAATACTAATATCCCCTTGTTTTTTATTCACCTAACTAATCCCTGTAATAACAGTACTAAATTTGAAGTTATCACTTCTATAAGCACACACACTCTTTTTATATATATATATATATTTTTACTGAATAATTAAGCAGAAAAATAATTTGAGCTAATTTTGCAATGGGAAAAACACTTATTAAGTTGATACATATAAAGATAAGCATATAGTAGAAAACTAAAATTGTCAATTAAAATTCAGATTTTTTTAAACCTCACCCAACAAGTGCTTAGAGCTACGAAGCAGATAGGATCACTCGGGGAACTAGAAGGGCAATAACCTCTAGAGCAGCACTTTTGTTTTTAATTTTTTAAATACAAAGAAATTTTTCATACAAGGCATCATCCATTCAAATTTCTCTATAGCATTTCATTGGTGGGTTTAATAATGAATTTTCAGTAACATGCATCGTTGGCACTTAATAAGATATTTTAGTTTACCATTACCAAATCGAATCGATTTCTTAATAAAAGATGAAAAATTTGTGATTTATTCCTAGAGCAGGGGTGTAACGTACACCCCTGTAACCCTCGCATCACTGGGGGTAAGGCAGGATTCTCGGGGGCACGAAGCCTGACTGACGTAAAGTACGTTAAGATCTGACTTGGGGCCCAAAACTTACTTGGCGCGGGGGCCCTAACATTCTCCGTTATGCCACTGACCTAGAGGTTGATTAAAGTTGTGATATGTTATTTATAGTTAGTAATTTTGCGTTTCTCAAAATAGATGCTAAAATTCCCTTTGATCGAAAAATATACTAATCAGTTTTTTCAAAGAATCTTCCAAGCAGATTCTAGTAAGTATTTGATTTTTTTTATCCAAGTCATATTTTGTCAGAATTGTTTAAATATTCAAACTCAACCCAAAACATAATATTCGACTTTAAAAAAACTTTAAAATCTTTCTTTAAACCTAATGGAACAATCAAGAAAACGTAATTCTACACATTTCTAAAAATAATGATCCAACTAAAACTTTTTTTAAAGAAAATTTCGAAACCGTGGAGATGTTTGAACAAGTTTACGAAAGATCAAACATGGTTATCGAGGATGTCAGAACAAAGAAAGCGAAACGGATTTGTGCCTTGGCCTAGAACGATTAATCTGGACCCATTGATGTTTACAAGAATGCCCTTCACTTCACTGCAAGAGCCTCCAGGTCAAACTAGGAACCACAAGTTGACGACTGGGTTGCGCAGATAAGTTGCATCTTCTCATGTGAGATTTTTTTTTCACATTCTCGCCTTCTTTAAACTGGTTTCTCCCCATGCCTCAAAGCATTTTACATGCAGGTACGCTATCAATTTAGACAACATGCGTCAATGGAAATTGCTGACTTTTTTATGAAAAGAGAGAGAGAGAGAGTCCTATAAATTAACTTTTCTATCTTATGACGTACGTTTAGGTTAAATCCATTTTCAGATTGCACTATTAATACAACGCAATTGTCCACCATCATTTTCGAATTAAGGGGATGCGTAGATGTTCATAATATTCTTACAGGCGTACTACGATTCCTCTTGGAATAACAAACGACGTGTCCCTTCTAGCATTATGAAATATGCTAATTTTAACCTTTTAAAAAGGTGATAGACTACGTTAAAACCTGAGAATTTGAAAGAGCGAGTAAATGCTATTTTTTTTTTTTTTTTTTATGTTTAGTGTCTGTTGAATTATAATATACATATAAAATTTCTTTAAGGCTATCATTACAAGAAAAAAATTATTTAAGGTATCCGACTACGTTCGGAACTATGATTTTAAAAAAAACGCATAAATGTATAATTTTCATGATATTTAGTGTCACTTAGATTAGAATGCATGTACAAAATTGTTTTAAGAACATTATGACAAAAAAATTATTTAAATACAATATTTTGGCAAAAAATTAACTTAGAATAACCCTTTTTCCAAATGTTCTTTTGTAAAAAATACTTCTATTATAATAATATTTTGCCTGTATATAGCTCAGACCTCTGTACAGAGGCTCAACTATGATTTTTGAAAAATTCAAATTATTTTCAGAGTTACAACCTTTTGAAATAATTATCGGCGTATTTTCTTAAAATTTCTCCCTTCT